>CAUYRT010094594.1:0-18240 GCA_963574885.1 Lepilemur ruficaudatus | reverse complement strand
CTGTAGATTCTGGTAATAAAGATATTAGTGATTTAAACAATTACTCTTTTTCATGGATTGATGACAATTAATGAAAACTTCTTTTGGCTTTTTACTTAGAAATTTGTTTTCTCACAGAAGTTTAAGGTGTCAGCAGATTTGGTTTCTCCTGAGGGCTCTTTGCTTGGGTTGCTGGGTTGCTGATTTGCTGATGGTCATTTTCTTGCTATGTTCTCAAATGGTCTTTCCTCTGTGTGGGTGCATCCATGGCGTCTCGTTTGTCCAAATTTCCTCTTCTTATAAGGACACCAGTTCAATTAGATTAGGGCCCACACCAATAGCCACATTTTAACTTAAGCACTGTGAAAGGACATATTTTCAAATACAGGCACATTCCAAGGTACTGAGGGTTAGGGCATTGTTACCTTCCCCTCCCAACCATGGCCGGAGGCAGGGATGCAGGTCCTAATTTTCCATAAGGAGTGGGGGATGTTTTAAAGAAATATAAAACATTTTTGCTGCTTCTTCAAGCCACTTCTTCTGTTACATCCTCCCCCCCGCCACTCGTCAATATTATCCTTCCATATCTATGGAAGGAGGGACTACGTAGTCATCAAGCTACTTTCTGCTGAATTGGGGTGATGTTTTAGATGGAAGGTGTATACGGATCTATGCCATTGCAATGGCATACAATGGGATATCTGTTGATGTCCTCACTGCAGGAGGAGGAGCTGTTGAACTATCTCTGTAGCTGTCTGTCCACGGCATGCATCACCAGCATGTCATTCTCTATCTGCTCAGCTTCTTTCCCTGGACTGCCAATGCCCGTTATTCCATCGTCCTCCAAGGTCCACTCCTGCTCCATGCTGCAGGAACTCAGAGAAGATCCTATCTCAGGCCAGCAGCTCCCGGTAGAAGCTCATCTCAGAGCCTTAGACGTTCTCTCCATTCAGGTAGGACAAACCTCTATCCAGCCTGAAAAGTTATCTACCAATACAAGCCTAGGCATCTGAGTAAAGCTGCCAATCATCAAAAGGGTGGACCCTAACATGCTGGGCACACTCCCAATGTGTGCGTTCATGCAGGTGTCTCCCAAGAGGCTGAATCAAAGCTTAGGGAAGCAGAATGAGTCTATGAGAATTTTATTTTCACTTAGCTGTGCCATCCCAAGTGTCAGAACTCCAGTCCCCAGTTCTGGAGGGGATCTAAATCTAGACAGAGTATCAAGACCCTGAGTTACAGATCACCTCCAGTGACCTTCTTAACTGTTCTGCCAGTGGCCTGATTTCCTCTGGCAATCAGCTCAACTTTCTGGGCTGAAGTCCCAGGTGCCAGGGCCACTCCCATGATCACTGCATATCGCAATAGCCTCCAGGACCTCTAAGCAGTCATGTTGCAAAGGCTTATTTTCTTCAGCTGGTAACAGGGTAGTGGGATTGAGAGCAGACACAGTCTCTAATTTAATGTTGGGATTATCCGAAGGATGGCCTGGCATTTCCCGAGTCTTTCTATAGTCAGCCAATAACCCCTTCTCTGTTCTAATAAAGTCAGAATGTGGTGAGGTGTGTAGACTACAACAGGTTATCCTAAAGTGAATTTTTCAGCCTCTTTCAGCAAGTCATAGGTAGCTGCCACTGCCCAGGGGCAAGGGGACCATCCTTTCACAGTATTATCAAGATTTTTTTTTTTTCAATTAGCAATAATCGCACCCCAGATAAACCTCATTGGCTGTGATACTGCCACTGCGCAAAGCTATCAAGCTGTTTTGACAGACATGCCAGTGGCCACGGGGTGTCTCCCAGTGCCTGTACTAAAACTCTGAGGCCCATTCCTCATTTCTCATGAATGTATAATTTAAATTCTTTCTGCAAGTCAGGCAGCCCCAAAGCAGGGGCGGTCATAAGACTTTGCTTTAGTATCTCAAAGGCATTTCTATATCCTGTGGTCCAGATCAGGGGCTCTGCATCTGTCACTTTAAGGGCCTCATACAAAGGCTTTGCTATTAATCCAAAGTTTGGAATCCAGATGTGACAGAACCCTGCCATTCCTAGGAATCTGCATAGTTGCCTTTTATTTCTAGGCACCTTAAGATTCAAGATGACTT
The DNA here is from genome assembly GCA_963574885.1 of Lepilemur ruficaudatus. Taxonomy (NCBI): domain Eukaryota; kingdom Metazoa; phylum Chordata; class Mammalia; order Primates; family Lepilemuridae; genus Lepilemur; species Lepilemur ruficaudatus. The sequence continues at coordinate 16,157 of CAUYRT010094594.1, read as the reverse complement.
GCTTTTAGTCTGACATCAGGCTGCAGGTTCTCTCGCTAATTTGAAATCCCAAATAAGTAACCTGTTGTTTGCAAACCTATGTCTTTTCGGATGACACTTTATAGCCACATGAGGCTAGATGATTTAGCACAGAGCCACTATGTTTGCAAGACAGTGATTATAATCAGCAGTCACAGGGTGCCGATCTACCAGAGAGCCAACGAGTCCACCCAACCAGGGACGCCAAATTCTGTTACTAAAAGTTGGGCACTTTTCAGCCCCACCTGCCGAACTGTGGGAAGGGTGGGGAGCTGGGAGATTGAGTTCTGCAAAAACTCTTGACCAAGGAGACTGGGAAAGCTTCAGGTTGATGAAGACACAGACTTGCTAGGAGGGCAGTATTAAATAGTTGAGCTGATTGTTTTGGGCGCCAAAGTTCCTTCTCCACGGGCAAAATAGGTAACAGGAATCTGGGCCAACATCAGGCATGTGGTCACTCTGAGTCACAGAGTCAGGTCTCCAGTTGAAGTTGATGTCCGTGTGGGTTGAGGTGTGAAATATAAATGCAGGAAACTATTCTGATGCCAGTGGGCACTGCGATCCTCCGTGAAAACATTTTTAACAACTGAAATAAACCATATTTCTTAAAGTTTCTTGCCCACAACTCTGAGCTGAAGATATCTTGGGTTTGCCCTTGCAAACCTCAAGACTTGTCAGGAACAGCCCTGACTTAACCCTGTCATGAACTATTTTAATAAAGAGCTGAAAGTAGAAGATGAATCTACAGCATCCAGGTTTTTTCAGTCACAGGCCACATGACCGAAACCCAAATATGGAGGGCCATATGAATAGTAATGGTGATCTTGAGTCAATAATTGGTGCCAGAGAAGTAGATGTGGTTCAAATATGAAATAATTTGCAAATTGTGCAAGAAAAAAGCTTCGTGGAATATTTGGATCAGCTGTCACAAGTAGCTTTATTCTCTACAGATGTAGGAGCTACCGAAGATTCTCTTTGACAAGCAAACCCACCTGGGATTTATAGGAGTGGATTAATCCACAAAAGGCTGATGAGTTTATATACAATTGAACAAACTGAATGTCCTGTAATAAACATTTTATGATGTAGGCGAACCAGTACAATTTTAATAACAAGCATGTTTTACATAAGCAATTATCAATAAATTTTAGCAAGTCATGCAGTGAAAGATCACATTTACGAGTTTTGGGGTCAGACTGCTATCTCTTGGAACACTGCGTTTCTTCTCGTTAACATTTCGTAAAAGCAGAGACATCAGTTGGTATGCTCTGGGCTTCACGTAATGAAATAATTCTGACTCAAACTTGTTTCAATGATAAAAAATTTATTATCTCACAGCTCAAGAAGTCCTAAGGAAGAATAGGCTACAACCATGATACAGTCTCACTCTGGCTTCATTTTTGGTTGAGTCTTTCATCTCTTCTTGCTATAGACCTTGTCCTCAGGCTGGGAGTGAGATGACTGCTACAGGTCCAAGCTATATCTTGACACAGAAGTGTCCAGAGGCAGAAAGGGCCACTTCTTCCAATGTCTCCTTTTTACCCACGAGGAAACTTCCCAGAGCCCCCCAGAACACCTCTCCTCACATCTTAGTGACCAGAACTGGGTCGCATGCTCGGCTCTAAATCAATCACTGGGAAGCAGAGAAGGATATAGCTGTGACTGGTTCAGAACAAATAGGATTTCTTTTTTCCAGAGGGAAAGAGTCACTCTAGGGAAGAAGGACAAACACCTGCATACTAGTGGGTTTTGCATGAAAGGAGAGAGTAAGGGATGTTGGGTAGGAAACCAGTGATTTTTGCTATAGTTTACCCCTTTGACTACCCAATATCTCTACATACACTTTAAAAAATGCTCATGCCCTTGTGGAAATTCTTCATATACTCCCTACGGGGTGGCAACCCTAAGTCTAATCAAGTCACCACATCCAAGCCCGGGATTGCTGGGGTAATGCTCAGTTGTCTCTTCTGCTCTGTGACTATATTGGCTCTTCTAGCAACGCACCAGGCCAGTGACAGACTTCAATATGCTAATAAAGTGGGACAGGCAAGAGTGGAAGATAATCCCTGGTCACTTATCTATGGCATTATGTCTTATCCAACTGCACAGGAGTGATGAAATTCCTGCCTTGAAGAGAGGTAAGTTCCTTGGCCACCCCATCGTGGAATACCCTTTATTATGTCTTCCGTGGGCTCTGAGTCTGACTTTTGGGATAATTTTCCTGTTTATTTTTTTCTACGGTACTGTATGTAAAGGGCGTTAGAAAGGTGTTTTGTTTTTTTCTTAGTACTGCACAGCAATATGTGAATAGGAGTTTGGAGGTATGGGATTGCCAAGTCTACATTTTAGCATTTGCTACTGACAATACGCTACTTTCTGGTACTAAATTTTGAAACAGTAAACTTTCTTGGTTTTAACTAACTGGAATCAGCTTTGGGCTTACTTAGGTACAAAAGGAACTTATTGAAAGGTATTAGTATTGCTTACAGAATTTCTGGGAAGGCTGGAGAACATGCAGCCAGACAGACAAAGCCCCAAACCACACCAGAGGTCTGTCCAAGTGAAGACATCACTGTTAGGGTTACCAGTCCCTAGATGCCTCCCTTTACGTCATCTCGTGTGTCACTGAACAGAGCTAGCACGTCATCTCTGCTGTCCCCAGAAACTATCTTGCTGCAGCATTCAGAGATGGTTTCTCACCGTCCTGCTTCTCGACATCCCTAGCTCCCCATTCGGGTTCTGGGAAGGGGGCTTCTGATTGGCTGAGGCTAAGTTATATGCCCATGTTTGGTTTGAAAGAAAATTAGAAAACGGATTATCTGGAACTTTCAACTCTTATACTGGAGACTATTTCTTCTTCCTACCAAGACTCAGAAGGTCAAGAATTCCCCAAACATAAGAAGGAGTTCAGATGCTGGGCAGCCAAAAAAATGACAAAATTTCATTAGCATTTTCAACCACAATAACAAGGATCCGAGCATGTATGCTTTAATTTTAAAGACCTTTGCTCTACCTGGCTAATCTCCAAGTGGTCTTTGTTCTTAGTACTTCTGTGGTCACAGGAATTTAAATACTAATTCCAAACAACTTTTCCTTATCTTTCTGAGAAGGCAATTTCAGCACAGTATTTAAATTCTGTAAATATTAATAGCAAGTAAAATTGTACCTTACATTTCTATAACTGAAGCTAATCCAAGAAATTAAAGTCTATAATTTCTAACTTTCACAATGCGGAGGCTTTGTTTATCATATCTATTTTCCTTCTTTCCTGAAGCCCTTATAGTGTTCCAGTTTTATGATTTAATTTCACTGAAATTAAGTTTGAAGAGCTGAAAATAATGTAATCAACCAACCAGCCACATTTCTAAAAGATAGCTGATGCTGCCTCTTTGCCCAAGAGCATTTTCTGGTTGCCAGAGCTCACTTGGAGGACATGAGGGATACCTTGGATGTGCTCAGCTTGTAACGTTCCCTTAGGAGTAGCTCTCAGTCAATGACAGCTAGGAAGTGGTAGACTCATACCTCTGCTTCTTCACCTCTAGTTGGGATAATTTTTTTTTTTTTTTTTTTAGACAGAGTCTTGCTCTGTTGCCTGGGCTAGAGTGCCATGGCATCAGCCTAGCTGTCAGCCTAGCTCACAGCAACCTCAAACTCCTGGGCTCAAGCGATCCTCCTGCCTTAGCCTCCCAAGTAGCTGGGACTACAGGCACGTGCCACCATACCCAGCTAATTTTTTCTATGTATTTTTAGTTGTCCAGCTAATTTCTATTTTTAGTAGAGACGGGGTCTCATTCTTGCTCAGGCTCATCTTGAACTCCTGATCTTGAGCTATCCTCCTGCCTCAGCCTCCCAGAGTGCCAGGATTACAGGCATGAGCCACCTCACCCGGCCTAATTGGGATAATTTTGAGACATGTTCTTCACTGTCTCCCAGAATTTCCCAGTAGGATTGAGTCCCAGGAACCTGCTAGATAACTCATCTTCAGTTAGCTTTCTTCTCTTTTTTGTCTTACTTCCTCACTTCCCTACTGGTGTTTCCTGGACTACCTCTCAAACTACCAACATTCACATTCTTGTCTCAGTGTCTGATTCTGGGGAGGAAGAGGGAGGACCTAACACAAGCCATTAATGAATCGGGTTACTTATGACACTCAGTTGATCAATGATAAATGAGAGCAATGGTCAGGCAGGCAGAACTTGCTGAAATACTAGTATGACTATCTCTCTCAGGCAGACTAAACCATGAGTCAGAGTAGTTGTTGACAACTCCATTTTATTAATGGAAAAACTGACGCTGAATTTTAGTATCTTTTCTAAATTCATCCAGTTAATGAGTGATCCATTGTCAATTTGAACTCAGGTCTATCTAATTCTTCCTACCGTGCCACCCTGCTCGCTGATGTAAGGACTATCTCAGGAATACTTTCCTATAGGTTCTCCATATGTGCCAGTGCTGGATCTTCAGAACATTATCATTTTGTCAAAAAGCCTTTGCTAAGTTTACTCAATGCCATTAACAAAAGTCAGATACAAAATAGTCACCTACTCTCCATCACCGTTGGTGGGAGTGTACATTACCACTGTAGTCCCCAACCCCTGGGCTGCGCACCAGGACCGGTCTGTGGCCTATTAGGAGGAGGTGAGTGGTGGGTGATCAAGCGAAACTTCATCTGTATTTACAGTTGCTCCCCATCACTTGTGTCACCACCTGAGGTCCACCTCCTGTCAGATCAGCGGCGGCATTAGATTCTGCATTATGGTGAGTTGTATAATTATTTCATTATTTATTACCATGTAATAATAATAAAAATAAAGTGTGCTATAAATGTGATGTGCTTGAATCATCCTGAATCCATCCCCCTAACTCCTGGTCCATGGAAATATTGTCTTCCAGGAAACTGGTCCCTGGTGCCAAAAAAGTTGGGGACCGCTGCATTAGTACGACCTTTGGAGGAGAACATGGCAGTGTTATTTGAAGTTTTAAATCCATATAGTTAAAATTAGTATGTCTTTTATTTTTATCAAGGTCCTCATGTATAGAATTTAAACTTTAAATAGTTCTAATGGGCTTATAATGAAAAAAGGCTACAACAGTAGCCTACTCCATCTTGCCCTCTTCCAGTCTTATTCTCCAAATTCTTTTAGCTATTTTTTCTGTTTATGACATATGTCTAAATAAATGCTAATGCTGCCATTTCTTCATTTTGCAACTTTAGATTTTATCAATTGACATTATCAACTTGCCACTCTCCTGTGCTAGGCCCCCATTTAGAGGATATCAAGCTTCCTCTCATTTTGCTAAAACATATCTTCAAAGAGCTTCTTAATATAACTCCATAGCAGGTAAATGTTTTTAATCCACGTGTGTCTACAAATATCTTTAGTTTGAGTAGAGAATTCAAGGATGAACATCAGTTTCCTTCTGAATTTTGAAGACGTTTCTCCATTGCCTTCTAACATTCACCTTTATTTATTTATTTATTTATTTATTTTTGAGACAGAGTCTTGCTCTGTCACCTGGGCTAGAGTGTAGTGGCATCATCATAGCTCACTGCAACCTCCAACTCCTGAGCTGAAGCGATCCTCCTGCCTCAGCCTCCTGAGTAGCTGGGACTACAGGTGCATGTTACCATGCCTGGCTAATTTTTGTATTTTTTTGTGGAGAGGGGGTCTCTTGCTCTTGCTCAGGCTGGTTTCCAACTCCTGCCCTCAAGCAATCCTCCTGCCTCAGCCTCCCAAAGTGGTACGTGGCTAGGCGTGAGCCACTGCTCCCAGCCCAATTCACCTTTTTTAAGATTTTTATTTTTATCTTATTTTTGTATTTATTTTAGAGACAGTGTCTCGCTCTGTGACCTAGGCTAGAGTGCAGTAGCTTGATCATGGCTCACTGCAACCTCGAAATCCTGGGCTCAAGTGATCCTCTGCCTTGGCCTCCCAAAATGCTGGGATTACAGATGTGAGCCCCCACACCCAGCCCGCTTTTTTCATAGAATCAGATGACTCCTTTTCTTTTCTGAAAACTTCTCATCTTCTTTTTATCCTGAGTGTTCTGAAATTTCTTTTTCTTTCTGTCCTTTAAAAAAAATTTTAATAGATTTAGAGGTACAAGTTGAATTCTGTTGCATGTGTATATTGTATAGTGGCAGAGTCTGGGCTTTTGGTGTACCCATCACCCAAGTAGTGTCCATTGTACCTGGCAGGTAATTTTTCATCCCTCCCCCCACAACTCTGCCCCATTGTGAGCCTCCGATGTCCATTATACCACTCTGTGTGCCCTTGTGCAGCCATAGTTTAGCTCCCACTTACAAGTGGGAATATGTGATGTGTATTTTTCTGTTCCTTAGTTACTTCACTTAGGGTAATGGCCTCCAGTTTCATCCAGCTTTCTGTAAAAGACATTATTTCATTCTTTCTTATTGCTGAGTGTACTCTATGGTTTACATACACCACATTTTCTTTATCCACTCATCAGTTGCTGGGTACTTTAGGTTGATTCCATATCTTTGCAATTTTGAATTGTGCTGTGATAAACATACAGGTGCAGATATATTTCTGATAACAATGATTTCTTTTTCTCTGGGTAGATACCCAGCAGTGGGATTGCAGGATCAAATTGTAGATCTACTGTTAATTCTTTAAGAAGTCTGCATACAGATCTCTGTAGAGATTTTACTAATTTACATTCCCATAAACAGTGTGTAAGTGTCCCTTTTTCACTACCTTCATGCTAACATCGATTGTTTTTTGATTTTTTAATAATGGCCGTCCTAACTGGGATAAGATGGTAAAATTTCTTGATTTGTGCCCCAGTGTGGGTATTTTTAAATACATTGTGCTGAGTATTTATTGGACCTTTTAAACCTGGAGACTCATGCTCTTTAGTTGTGTAAGACGTTTTTCTTGTTATTTCTTTGATAATTTCTTCCCCACTGTTTTCTCTGTTCTCTTATTTTGCAACTTCTAATTGTTAGACTTCATGAATTGATCCTGGAAGTCTTATTATTTTTCTTCTTTTTTTGTTCCATTTTCTGGAAGATTTTCTCAACTTCCTCTTCCACCTCCTCATTTAAATTTTCTTTTATCTACTATATTTTAAATTTCCAAGTGTTTTATCTTGTTTTCTGACTGTTTCATATTCATTATATCTTGTCTTTATTCTACGGATGCATTAATCTCTACTATCTCTCTAAGGATATTAATTATACAAGAAAAGAGACCTCAGTACAGAAGAGAGCTCAATTCTGAATACAGAAAATAGAGGTGGCTATTTACAGATAACAAGCAGAACAACTCATATATGTAGTTTTAAGTTTTCTTCCATTTCCAGTATAATCTTTCTTTCCAAGCCCCTCCTCCATTTTTTCCCTGTTTGCTTTTCCTTCTCTTTTATGTTTGTGACTTTCTTCAAATGTCTAGTAATTCTTGTGTCTCTACTAATGTGTAAGTATGGAGTGCTAAAAAGCATTCATGGATAGAACTTACTGACTCTAGGCTTCATTTTAAGATGATATGGTTGGGAGCTGGCTATTTTTGGTAGGGGAATACAAATATTATCACATGGAGAAAAATCTTAGAAGACTCCTGGGAAATTTTTAAGAAAGAAAATCATTTTTAATGAAATAAAAATGTTTTAATGAATAAAAAAAGAAGAATATTCCAGTGTTCTAAGGGGTATATACTTGGTTCCTGGTGTTCTCGGATCAGGTTGAGTAAGAATCTGGTTATCCCACCATTCAATAACCAGATGTTCACTAATTTTCATGCTTTCAGCTTCATACTTCACCTTGCCCTCTAACCTAAATTGGGGTCATTCTGTTCCAATTCATATAAATATTAAAACTGATCACCTGTCATATGAAATAGTCACCTTTCTGGATAGTGAGCCTAAGGACGCATCTGCTCCATTTAAAGATTTTCAACGCATTTCTCTGTTTCCAAGCCTATGTTGACCTCAATACCTGGTGCTTCCAAATTATGAACTTCTCAGAGAGAGGCTTGGTTCTTAAGTTTCCCCTTCTGTGAACACATAGATTGAAGTTTTCTCTTTGTTACTGAAAATTAGGCACTTGTCTCTGAGGCCGTGTCAGAAGAATGAGGACAAGTGGTTTGAGGAGAAGGAAAGAGGAGTTTATTAATTTGCTTGCAAATGAGGAGGTTGGCAGGTTGAGACTGCTGTCTCAAAGTACCAAAATCCTGCTTCTGAGCAAAAATACAGAGCTTTTAAAGGTTCTGATCAATCCCATCTTTGGCTAAAACAATCTCATGGCCTCCGCCCAAATTAATCCCATCTCCTGTGTCACAAGGAGCAAAGGACACCCCCCCGTCCCTCCTGACCACTGCCCTGAGGCAGGAATGGAGATTCTAACTCTCCAAAAGGAGTTGGTGATGTTTTAAAAGAGACATAAAACATTTTTGCTGTTTTTTCAAGCCATTTCTTCTGTTACATTTCCTTGGCCAAGGAAGTTATTATCCTTTCAATGGATCATTTGTGGGTCAGTTTCTATTGTCCGTTTCTCCTTTTGGTCTCATTTCATGGTATGTCTGGTAATTTTAATCAATGCCAGACATTGCAGATGAAAAATTATAGGCACTCTGGGTGATAGTATTTCCTCCAGAAAAGATTTATCTTAACCTCAGTTAGAAGACAGATTAGGATCAGATCATTGTAATCCAGTCAGGACTGAGCTAATCCAAGACTGGGTTTCAGGTGGGCATTGGTGGCCCACATCTATAATCCCAGCACTTTGGGAGGCTGAGGTGGGGGGGATCACTTGAGGCCAGGAATTTGAGACCACCTTGGGCAACATAGTGAGATCACATTGTTACAAATTACATATATAGGTATACACTATAAAGACATATATGTGTGTGTGTGTGTGTATCTGTATATATAAAAATACTGTGTTTAAGTCTTTATGAGGTATGACTTATTTCCTTTTTTACACTATCTCCCAGGGTATAGTCCTACATATATGTTATATTTAAATTTAAAGGTTTTATTTTAAAAAATCTATCATATGATTTTTAAAAAGTCATTAGACAAGGACTTTTGTAAACTTAGATTTCTCAAACTATATTTACTTCCCAAGCTTAAGAGGAAATGTACCATGTTGTAGGAACATAGTCTTAAGCAATAGAATTAACATGGGACTTCATTCTGGAGAACAAATATTACTCCATATTAGGGATAATAAAAATTATTAGTTTTAGTTTAAAACTAATTCCAATGTATTAATGATAGAATGCAGCATTTTAATGAATTCTTCTGCTAAATCATGAAGTGGTTTCTTACTTCTGATAGATTTTTTTCAGTCTATGCACCCCAGAAGTCATTCTCTTTGCACTTTAGGGTGAAAGTTTGAGAAACACTGGTTATATCTACTTTTGTTTCCTTCACCTCCTTCCTTTTTTCTTTGGTAGCCAGGAAATTCAAAACATCACATAATAGAAATTCAGTAATAAGCCCAATAATTTATTCATTTATTTAAACACTCTAATTCATGATTTCTGACTTAATTTTCACTCTTTTTCTATATTTGGCTTTGAAGTTCTTTTTCTTATCTTCATTTATCAAATATGCTTTTTGTGTATTGTCTGTTGCTATAGTCTTTTGGGGAAGTGGTTGGGGTCATAAACTATATCCATCTATATCTATATACCTCTATCTATCACTTTGATTATTTTATTCATTGCCTTTTTTGTAGGCTGAATTTCCTTCAAAGACACTGATATCATTAATTTTGTGTAACATTTTTATTACATCACTGGGAAATCAACGTAATCTAATACAAGGAGGTTAGGTAATCAACATAAAAGGCATTGGTGTTTCTTAGACTATTTAAAAGGAATTATTATTTTGCTATACTTAATATGTAAGACACTTTAAAATACAAGGAAAACCACTAGTTCTATGTATTTGGCTGTGGGAAATTAATATTTCTTCTAGGTTTTCCTATGAAAATTATTTTTGGAGGCAAAAACAACCCAACTTTTATTATGGATATTTTTAGAAACATTTATACGTAGGGACTACATGATAGCAGGATGATGTAAAAACATTTTTGTAGAGCAAGAATGTCCTGTCATGTCCTCTGAGTGGCAGAAGGAAGATGTCATTCCAACTCACAAAAATATTTTGCTATCTTATTACCTCCATACTGAATAACTTTTTTAACTCATTTGACTTCGGTAGAATACAAAGAGACTTATTTTACTAGGGATAAAAGGGAGAACTTTTAAACTTATTTCTTGGATTGGCATATGATTTTTGATGAGGAGACTGGGACTACCTGGGGAGTAATTTGTAGGAGAAAGGAAATCACAACTGAATTAAATAGATAAAAGAGCATTATAATGAGGCTTAAGCATAGAAAATGTTACTGACATAAAAAAAATATGGTGTTGTACTTTTTAAAAATACGTGTGGTTGAAGAGTGTTAAGTTTCCTCTGTGAAAGTACAACAGATTTAGAGTAGAAAAATCTGAATTTGAATCATCAGTCTTGGACAAGTGACTTAAATTCTTTGAGACACATTTTTTTCATTGTTACAGATAATACTCTGTCTCTCAAGGCTATCCTGAGGGCTAAATGGCATATTCTCCCCATAGAAAAACTGTTCCCTCCAATTAAAAATGACTCCAAATACAACTCAATCCATTGTTTTCTCAGTGAAAAGCCAAAAAAATAAGTTTTCATTCACTTAGAAATATAAACTTCTAGGGTGTAGATTAGTCAAATGATTGCATTTAGTATCATAATTTTATTACTCATACCTATTTAAAACTACATATATAAAATAAATGATAATTTATAATTATATCAGTAATATAAATGTGGTGTTGGTTTAAGGAGACATGTATGGGTGTCAAGTTGACAAGGGGTGGACTTGTGATGGTTGATTTTATGTGTCAACATGACTGGGCCACCGGGTGCCCAGACATTTGGCCAAACATTATTCCGGGTGGGTCTATGTTATCCAGGTGTTTCTGGATGAGAGTAACATCTGAATTGGGAGACTGGGTACAGCAAATTGCCCTCTGTTATAGTGGAAAAATTCAAACTGTGTTTTCCCTTTGCTCTCACACCACAATAACAATCAATTCAGAAGATGTTTGTGACCAATTATAGGGGGCAGACTTCCCCACCAACAAGCAAGCAATCAATCCTGTACCAGACACCAGCTGGGTGTCCTCCAATTCAATTCTGACACTACTTGGAGATGGCATCAGATCCCACAGGTCTCAGTCCCACAGGACTGCCTCCCTGCCCTCCCAGACACCAGTTGCAAGTCCAGGCCTCTGGAACTTCTGATCGACCAGCTTCAAGCTGAGGTTCCCATGACCCCTTTTTGGGTTCAATTAATTTGTTAGAGTGGCTCACAGAACTCAGAGAAACACTTATGTTTTCTTATTTATTACAAAGCATACTGCAAAGGATACAGAAGAAAAGATGCATAGGACAAGTTATGAGAAAGGGTGTAGAGCTTCCATGCCCTCTCTGGGTGCACCACCCTCCAGGTACCTCCATGTGTTCAGCTGGCTAGAAGCTCCCTGAACCCCGTCCTCTTGGGCCTTTTATGGAGTCTTCATTGGATAAGGATGATTGACCACCATGTAGAAATATGATTGGACAAAAAAGGTCTGATCTAATACAATAGACCAAGTGGGGAAACCCAGCAAGGCCTGTCTGTTCAGATGCTTCTTGGCCTCTCCGTGCAGCATTTCTTCCTCCAGAGTATGGGACAGGGTATAGAGCAGGACCTCTTCTGAAATGGGATCTTATGACCTATAATCAGATGAGGTAGGTCAGAGAATGTCTTTAAGACTAGCTCCAAGACAGAACGGTGGGGGAAGATTTCTGCTTTAGAGGTAGAAAGGAGCAGGTGAAAAGTCAAGAGAAGGTCAGAGAAAGAGATTCTGTTTTCTGAGGCCTAAATTACCACAACATTATAACAAAAAACTGTAACAAGGGATATGGGAATTATGAGCCAGGAACCATGGACAAACACACACACACACACACACACACACACACACATACACACGATGCTATCACACCCTCCCCTAATATGGGTGGGCCTCATTCAATCAGTCGAAAGCCTGAATAGAACAAAAAAGGCTAAATAAGAAGAAACTCCTTCTGCCTGACTGCTTGAGCTGAGATATTGGTCTTTTCTTGCCTTTCAGCTTAGACTGAAATATTGGCTCTTCTTGGGTCTTAATCCTACTGGTTTTCAGACTGGAATTTATACCACAGGATCTCCTTGTTCTCAGGCCTTTGAACTTGGACTAGAAGTACACTATCAACTCTCCTGGGTCTCCAGTTCATTGACTGCAGATCTTGGGACTTCTCAGCTTTCATAATCACATAAGCCAATTCTTTATAATAAATCTCTTTACACACACACACACACACAGAGTCTGTTTTCTGGAGCACCTGACTAATACAGGCTTCTATAACAAAATACAACATATTGGGTGGCTTAAACAACAGAAATTTATTTCTCACAGTTCTAGAAGCTGAGAAGTCCAAGGTCAAGGTGCCAGGCAATTTAGTTCCTGGTGAGGGCTCTCTTCCTGGCATGCTGATGGCTGCCCTCTCACTCTGTCCTCGAGGTTTGATGGGGAAGGGGAAAGAGGGAGGGAAGGAGGGAGGGAGAAAGGGAGGGAAGACTCTTTAGTGTCCCTTCTTAAAAAAAACACTAATCCCATGGGATCAGGACCCTACCCTTATGACTTCATTTAACCTTAATTATGTCAGTACTCCAAATATAGTCACACTGGGGCATAGGTCATGGATGAATTTTGGAGGGATACATACATTTAGCCCATAACAAAAATTAACTTAGAAAAGCTGTTTTTTTAAAAGCATTCTTGTTTTATGAAATATTTTTATTCATACTTTTACACAGGTCTTTGGCATCCAGGTCACTGGAATCACTTTTTGAGCCATCAACCCAACTCGTCCCCATCTTCTGAATTGTTTTCTCTGTAGCACTCCTTGAATCAGTTATGAATCCATCACAAGAAATTTTATCCCAAGACCAAATACTCATTGGTAAACATTGGGATGATTTTTTTTTTTAAGTCCTGGAGAGATGAGCATCCTCAACCCACACATCATGTGACACCCTATGCTGCCTTGGGACTCTTCAGAGGGTCCCCACAAGTAAGAAGGCTCTCATCAGATGAGGCCCCTTAAAGTTGGACTTCTCAGCCTCCTTAACTGTAAGAAATAGATTCATTTTCTTAAGAATTACTAGGTTTCAGGTATTCTCTTATAAGTAACAGAAAATGGACCAAGATAGAAAATTGTTACTGAGAGGTGGGATATTACCTGAAAATGAGGAAACAGCTTTGGAAGTAGGTAATGGGCAGAGGCTGGAAGAATTTGGAGGAGCAGGCTAGAAAAAGGCTTAGAAGACAAGACTAGGGAAAGTTTGGAACTTCTGTGAAGTTGGTTAAGTGTTCATGACCAGAATGCTGATAGAAATATGGACAATAAAGGCCATTCTGATGAGGTTTAAGATGTAATTGAGGAACAGTTTCATCTGATTACTATTGGAAACTGGAATAAAGGCCATCCTTGTTATAAATTGGCTGAACTGCGTCCATGCCTGAGGGATTTGTGGAAGGCCACACTTGAGAGTGATGAGCTAGGGTATCTGGCAGAAGAAATTTCTAGCAAAATATCGAAGGAACTGTATGGGTACTTTTGGTTGCTTATACTGAGCTTTGGGATCAAAGGAATAATGAAAGACAGAATTTATAATTAAAAGTGAAACAGAATGAAAAGATTTGAAAACTCTCAGCCTGGCCACATAAAGAATGCTTGTTCAGGAGATGAAACCCAGGGTGTAGCCAAGTGACCATTTGCTAAAGAGATTAGCAAACATAGAAGGGACTACGTGCTATTCTTCAAAGACAATGAAAGAAAGACCCCAAAGACATTTTAGAGATCTTTGAGGCTGCCCCCCACCCCAAACACAGGACCAGAGCTTTGAGAGGATAGAATGGTTTCAGGGAACAGGCCTGGGGTGCTCTCCATGGATTCACTGCACAGGACAACCTTGAGACTCTGCTCCCCACATCCCTGGGCAACACTCCTTGGCCACCCCAGCCATAGCTCAAGCAGCCCCAGGTGTGGCTTTTGCTGCAGCTCGAGAAGGTTCAAGTCATATATCTTGGCAGCATCCACGTCGTGCTAATTCTACAGGCTTGAAGAAAGCAAGAGCTGTAGGGGCTTGGTAGCCTCCAGCCAGATTTCAAAGGATATCATTGAAAGCTTGTGGGCCCAGGTAGAGACTTGTCACAGGAGACTTTACCCAGTAAGGAAATGCCTAGTGAGGCTGTGGGGGCAGGACCACCACTGGGACCCCAGAACTGTGGAGTCACTGGCAGGATGCAACGCCTGCCTGGGAAAGCTGCAGGCACCGGACTTCACCTTGTACAAAACTTTTGAGTTTTGTACAATGATGCTGGAATGAGAAAAGACTTTGGGACTATGGGGTTGGAACTATGTTTATGTATGTGAGAAGGACATAAATTTTAGAAAGAGGATCAGGGGCAGATGCTATGGTTTGAGTATTTGTTTCCTCCAAAACTCATGTTGCAATTTAATCCCCAATGTTGCAATATTGAGATGTAGGGCCTTTAAGAGGTGATTGGATCATGAATGAACTAATCCATCCATGGACTAATGGATTGAAAAATGGGTCCTCACAGAGGAGAATTTGTAGCTTTATTAGAAAAGGAAGAGAGGGCCAGGAATGGTGGCTCATGCCTGTAATCCTAGCACACTGGGAGGCTGAGGTGGGAGGATCATTTGAGCTCAGGAGTTTGAGACCAGCCTGAGCGAGAGTGAGACCCCGTCTCTACTAAAAATAGAAAGAAATTAGCTGGATAACTAAAAATATATAGAAAAAATTAGCCAGGCACGGTGGTGCATGCCTGTAGTCCCAGCTACTTGGGAGGCTGAGGCAGGAGGATCGCTTGAGCCCAGGAGTTTGAGGTTGCTGTGAGCTAGGCTGACGCCACGGCACTCTAGCCTGGGCAACAGAGTGAGACTCTGTCTCAAAACAAACAAACAAAAAAGAAATACATTAGTGAGCATTTAGACATCCAAAGGCCAGCCCAGAGCCCATGGATTAAGCTATGTTGCCTCCATAATAAGCTAGAAAAATTTCATTTCCTGGAGAGGTTTAGCATGAAGGGCCCCCAAAAAAATGGAGTAGCAAGAGCAAGGTGAGGAGCTCCTGAGGAGGACAGAAAAAGCAGTCCCAAGTGGCAAAGCAAACCCTTCCCTTTTTCCAAAATAGCAACAAAGCCTGCCACACCACCAAATATTTGGAGTGACTCAATTTTTCTTTTAGTGGAGGAATATTTTTAAAAGAAAAGCTAAGTTTTGAATCTGTGTTTGTTTTGGAGCAGAAAGAAGAGTAGGAAGGGAAAAAAGGTAGACAAGAGTGAGATCCTGAGTCTAACGGGAGCAGAAGTCCAGAGTCCAGAATGTCCACAAGAATGAAAACTGTGTGTCTTCCTCACCCTCCTTGTCCCTTTACTCAGTGATTTGCAGAAACCTGGACAGGGAATTCACTTTCCGGTGGGATAGGATTATCACGTAAATTTAAATAAGAATGTCTTCTGATAAGGAGTTGGGAACAGATAAAATGTAAATAAAAGATGGGTATCAACTGTATGTGTGGGCAAAGAGTTAAAGTAGGAGAAGAGGAAAATAAAAACTGGACTCTGCAGTCCACACAGTTGTCTATAGCCTTTATTTTGGAGGATTATACCTGCAGGGAGTCAAGGTGAAGAGACTGAGCCGAATATGTCCAGATTCTAGGCTAGATTCTACCTGCAAGCTCCTTTGTTTGCTTATCATTTTAAACTCTCTACCCACTTTTTCATTATTACCGATGAAGATTTTTTTTTTTTTTTTTTTTGAGACAGAGTCTCACTTTATTGCCCGGGCTAGAGTGCCATGGCGTCAGCCTAGCTCACAGCAACCTCAAACTCCTGGGCTCAGGCGATCCTCCTGCCTCAGCCTCCCGAGTAGCTGGGACTACAGGCATGTGCCACCATGCCTGGCTAATTTTTTCTATATATTTTTAGTTGGCCAATTAATTTCTTTCTATTTTT
>CAUYRT010094593.1:0-11410 GCA_963574885.1 Lepilemur ruficaudatus | reverse complement strand
GTATCTCTTCTGGCTGTAGGGAATCCATTTTGTTAACACCAACAATTAGTTGTTTCACACCTAGTATGTAAGCCAGAAGGGCATGCTCACGGGTCTGCTCATTCTTTGAGATACCAGCTTCAAATTCACCAACACCAGCAGCAACAATCAGGACAGCACAGTCAGCCTGAGATGTGTCTGTAATCATGTTTTTGATAAAGTCTCTGTGTCCTGGGGCATCAATAATAGGCACATAATATTTGCTGGTCTCAAATTTCCACAGGGAGATATTAATGGTGATACACGCTCACACTCATGCTCAGCTTTCACTTTATCCAAGACCCAGGCATACTTGAAGGAGCTCTTTCCCATTTCAGCGGCCTCCTTCTCAAATTTTTCAATGGTTCTTTTGTCGATCCCTTCACATTTGTAGATCACATGGCCAGTAGTGGTGGACTTGCCTGAATCTACGTGTCCAATAACGACAATGTTGATATGAGTCTTTTCCTTCCCCATTTTGGCTTTTATGGGTGGTTTTCACAGCACCTGTGTTCTGGCGGTAAACCCGTTGCGAAAAAGCTAAACCTACTTAATTTTTACTCCCTGTCTTCATCTCAACCCCTCCCCTCCACCACCAAGCAGTTTAAAGGGCTTGGAGTCTTACAGAGGACCAAGGTTTGGGGGAGGGCTGGTTAAGCACAAGTTGTCACTCTGCACTGTTCCCACCTAGACACAATGCTCTACCCCATATACTCCCACTAGGGCTGGCAGTGGTTCTGTCCTTCTCTACCATATTTAATGCACAGAACAATGGCAATACCAGATACTAAGCAGATGCCCACCAGGGCCAAGAGCAGGTATAGACCTCTGCTGCTCATGGAGCCCACATAGTTCATTTTTCCTTCCCAGGCCATAACATTCCTTTAATAGTAGTCTGGGGGGAGGCCCTCTCCATCTAAGAATTTCCATCAGAAGCTCTCCCTTTCTCCTCCAAGACTCCTAATAGGCTCCTGCTTTCAGGGACCAGATCTGGAAAGACAATGTCTTGCAGGTAACTTTGGCTTTCCTTATTGTCACAAACTTCCCCTGAGACAACGTAGTACAGAGATGGCCACCTACTCTATCACAAAGTGAAAAAATGAGAAGAAAAAAAAAAGAAATTAAATTGAAATTTTAAAAATCAAATAAACTCAAAAATTTGAAAGTCTCCTGTCACAATATTTTATTTAATATATTGCTATAGATATTCATAAGAGAGACTTATCTATAGTTTCCTTTTATGTACCATCTTTGTATAGTTTGGGTGGCATTATTATAGCAACTTTTAAAAAAAAAAAAAAGAATTTAGCAGCATTCCTACTGTCTCTGGATTCAGTAACTTAATAGGATTGGAATTACAAAGTCTTTGAAAATACGCTAAGTTGCACCTGTGAAGCTACCTGAGCTAGGTGAAGTTGTTTTTTGAAAAATCTCAATTTATTCTATGTTAAATGGTCTGGTTTTACTGTTCTATCTCTTTCTGTACAATATTGGTAATTTATGTTTTCCAAGAAATCTATTCATTTGTTGCAGACATTCAAATATATCTGAAGAGGTTCAAATAAGTTATTATATTAAAATTATTTTATTTCCTCTTTATCTGTAGTCATTTCTTCTTTGTTTTTAATTTTTTGGATTTGTGCAAAAGATTTTTAAATGCAGGAAAAAATGATAAATTAAACAGAACAGTATATAGATAAAAAAAGAAAAAAGAAAGAGAAAATTCACAAACAGATCCTAGAAGAAGTAGAGAAAAGAACCAGATTCTGGGCTTTCTCATGTGCCTTCTAAATTGGCAAATGACACCATATTGGTTTTCATTTGCACATCAATTTGGATTCAAGTTATTCTGAGTCCCACTTAGGGAAGATTTGTCAACTATATGCTTAGAATGGTTCACTGTTTAATAAGTATAAAGTGCTGACTACTCTGCCTACTGAGGAAAGTTCAAGGTTTTTGTTTTTGTTTTGCTTTATTTCACTTTATATCTCTCTCATTTATGTATTTAATTATAAAAGTGGTTTTGCACTAACATTTCTGAATTTTCTCATCAATTTGTACTTCTCTTTAGAATAGATTTGGATTATGTTACTTCTCACCATATTTCAACCAATAAAATTTTAAGATTCTAGTTGTTTTCTTTCCAAAATACCTACTCACAAAACAGCAAAGTTGGGGTTAAAAGAAAAGGGCCTTGGAGAGAGTGGTTTCTCAGTAAGTATTCACTGAATTGAGTGGAAGAGAGATTTTTTTGCCAGGTTATATAAATAATAGGCTTAGCTCAAGTACTTTAATCCTTAATCTAGACCAGTGGTTCTAAAACTTGTCTAAATATTAGAATTACCTGGGGAACTTTAAAATTCTTGTTTTTCAGGCCACAACTTGGACCAATTAAGTTAAAATCTCAGGGGTTGAGACCCAACCATCAGTGGGTTGTTTTTTTAAAAGCTCCCCAATGGGCAGTCAAAATTGAGAACACTGATATAGGTTTATCTGTTGTACAAGCCATCAAAAATGAGAAAGTTTATTCAACTGAAGTGCATTCATCAATTTTATATATCAAACAATAACTATTAATCTTTCACTGAGGCCTTTCACTGAGTTAGATGCCAGTCAAAAATTCCTGAATAATTTAGTATGAAATGAATATGCTATAAAAATCTCCAAGCATAAGGGGTAAGCAAGCAAACCTTCCATTTTCCTGTACATAATATAAAATAGCTCCCTTTCACAGGCAATATTTTAGCGGACAATAAGTACAGCTGATCATGGTAAAGTTATAAAATTTAGAAAGGACTTCCAGTCTTTCCTGTTTCTTGTCATTCTCCAAGTCAATCCAGATGCTACCTCCCCACCCTACTCTGCCCCAACACCACTCCCTAACATGACCCTCTGTAAGGGGATATGTAGAATTCTGATAGTTGTTGTTTTTGCTCTTTATCTCACATCAATGTGTTACCTAAACTGCATTTCAGGCTTTTATTTTTAATTGTGTAACTCTAGGCTCTCTCCCAACACATTCGCAAGTGGAATTTGGGTAGACATGAGGACAAATAGAGGGTTATCATGGTGGGATTCAGTCTGTGCCTTCAGCCAGGCCTCCAGTCAAGACTGTTCCAGTGAGTTTGGGGAAACATCTGAAGAAGTGAGGGCCAAAGTGATAGTCTGAGCTCTCCTAGAGCTGAGTGTGGCTGGCTGCTTCCCAGGAGTCCTACATCAGCTGGAAAGAAGAGCAGAGAAGATCCTAGGCCTCTCTCAATCTCCCCTAGAACACTCCCCTAACAGCAATCGGATCACTCCAAGGCAAAACAGGGGTAAAGTTAGAGAGCTGCTAAACATGGGGAAAGGCACACAGAAAGTCTCAATTCAAGGCCACGAATAAGAGAGGCAGGGCCTCAGAGATCCTCCAGGTCCAATTTAGTGGCATCTAGGGTTGAGTATTTATCCTGGATTGAGGGTCTTACATGTATACCAAGTTTAAGCCTCCCTACAGCTCTGGGCAGCAAATATTAAAATTCTCATTTTGAAGATGAAGAGATCAAGTCGGTCTTAGTCTGTTTTTGCTGCTGTAACAGAAATATCTGAAACTAGGTAACTTATAAAGAACAGAAATCTATTTGTCACAGTTCTGAATGCTGGGAAGTCCAGGATCAAGGTGCCAACAGGTTTGGTTGTCTGGTGAGGGCTGCTCTCTGCTTTCCAAGATGGTGCCTTGGTGCTGCATCTTCCCAAACAGAAAGGAGGAATACTGTGTCCTTACAAGCAGAAGGTAGAAGGCAAGCAAGCCAAAGGCTGCTTGAAGCCTTATTTATAAGAGCCTTAATTGTATTCACAGCCTAATCACCTCTTAAAGACCTTACCTCTTGTTACTATTACACTGGTAACACCTGGACTTTAGAGGGGACACATTTAAACCATAGCAGACCCTGAGAAAGGTCAAGTGACTCACCCAAGGTCATACCATTTACACATGCCCATGTAGTTTTGTGTACATTCTAAAAATTTAGAAATAGGATTAAACATAAGTTTATAAATTCTATCATAAGTATCTAATCATGACCAAAACTGATCTTTTAAAAATTTGATACATAACAACTAAGTTCCACATTACTCCTTTCACTCACTTCAACTTTAAAATTGTGTTAGAGTGGCCCTCTATGAAAAATTAAAAATTCAGTGCACTCATTTCCATTTTATAATGTAAAACAGTAAAGAAAACAATAGGGATTTCAAGATTCATCCTATTACAAATGGTGGGGGAAGGGTGGTTATTGCTTATTGAATTTGTAGTTACAGCCAAAATAAAACTTGATTTTTTTTTGATCTGCTGCATGCAACTGATTTCTAATCTCCTAAACTCATCAAAGAGTTTCTCTTTTAAGGCAAAGCTAATTGTTTTCAGATTTGTATATTAGTTACTAAATATTAAAGCCATAAAGCCCAGCAACAGATTATGGCCTGGGATATCCCAGGAGGATGGAGTCCCCAAAAGTGAAAATATGATTTAATTGGAACTGTAATGTATCAAGTAGGCATCAGATTTTTTTTCTTACACTTTATAAACTTGTTCACCAGGCATATGCTATAAAGTATACATGACTGTATGCCTGGGGAGACAAGAAATACATGGGAAAAGGTGATTTGTCCAAAATGGAAAAAATATATGCATACATGACATTTTTGACACGGCTCTTTTGACACAACTGTGCACTGATGCAGCTGTTTCATGCAGGGGATTTTTAAATACAGCTCAAAAAGCAAACTGTTAAACTCTCTGCTGTTTCTGTTATCGAGTAATGTGTGAAACAGACATAGTCTTCCCATTCTAAAATCTCTCCACAGCTTTGAATTTCACCCTGTTGAATCCCCACCCCCTGGGGTAGCAATCAGGGATTAAATGGGGGTCTGGAACAAGGTGGGGTCAGGGATGGGTTGAGGATGAAGGATGGAGTGAGGTTAGGCATCCTCTGGCAGACAAACTATATGTGACCAGAAGTTATATGTTTACCACACTTACTCATCTCAGAGAGGGCCATACATCATTCTTAGCAAAGTGCCTGTTCACTCTCTGAGAATTCACTTATATTTTAAACAGTCTGCTAAATTTACAATGGGCATACTGCTTTACATTCATGAATAAACAGAATTGTCTGTGTAAAGCTACTTCCTCTGTTTTACATTTGAATGTCTAGAAAACTAAATCATGGATACCTCTGAATTTAGAAGTCTGCTAATTGCATTAACTTTATGAGATTGGATGTATATCGCACAGCAAGACAGCGGAGGATATTTGAACTGTGATTTCCACACAGAAAATTTTCAATCTGTTTTCTAACAGTTTTCTCAATTCTCAACAATATTTTTTTTTTCCATTTACAAAATAAAGCATACTTCAATAATTTCCAGGATTAGATAAAATAAAAAAAGAATAGGGAAGGGATAGTCAGGGATATCTCTTGTACTCATTACATTGTAACAAGTTTAATTAACCTTTATATTGCATTGTATCTATCAGTTCTATGAAAAGAATAAAAAAAGTAAAACAAAAACAAGAAAAGAATCACAAAGTCTGAAAAGATAATAAAAAAGAGATATATTGCATTGTAAAGGTAATTACCCATTGCATTGTAACACATTATGTAACCTTTTAACACAGAAATGTTACCACAGAAATGTTATGTCAAAAGGAATGAGTCCAAAGGACCATCTGAAACCGTCTGTTTTAGATAGACTTTATCAACATGCCCAATTTGGAGAATACCTACATATGGTCATACCTGAGATTCTTTTCTCCAAAATAGTGAATACATATCTTTCTCTCTTATACTTCCTTTACATTTTTTATCCAGTTGCTTTACAATGTCTCCAATAGAGTAGAATCAATAAATTATGGCCTTGCTCCAAGAAAAATTCCAATGATCGACTTTAGCTATCTTACTGGAAAGTAATATATACAAGTTGCTCATTATGTTTTAAAAGAAACTACCTATTTAATTACGTTGTTCAGTAGTACTAATTTAACACACATTCCCAGTTTGGTTAATTGCCTAATTGAAAACAGTTAATTAAATGAGTTAGTGGGTGCCTAGCTATCATTTAGATCATCAAAATCTATCCTTGAGCTCCTGTAGAAGCCAACATATCCATTGTTCATCCATTGTTCAATGTGGAAACTACTTCTTCTGAATGACAGATTTGGTGCTTTACCTTTGGGGAGTTCTTCATGTATCATCTGGTTTCAATTTCTTTATGGGCTCCATGCCCCAGTGTGTATGTGCTTGTGCTTACATAAAACACATAATTAACCTAAGCATATCACTGCAAATTCAAACATGTATGAATATACATATTCATTATTTCAAAGTAAAGCTCTTACATTAAAGAACATGCACATAGGAATTGGACAAAATTGAAATCTGAAGAAATAATGTACAGGGTTATAAAATCAGGATTGAGCTTATAAATTCCATATATTAGGTCTAAAGTTGCCATTACAGAACTAAAGAAATGAAAATTAGAAAACCAAGAGTGTGGTTAATTTGACTAAAATTAGTACAAAGCATTGTCATCTCACATGGAGCTGTTTAATTCACAAATGTAACACTTTATTATCTTTGAGCACTTACTAAATGCCAGACATTATTCTAGTCATTAGCGATACAGCAGTGCACAAGAAGGACCAAGCCCATGCCCTCAAGAAGCTTATAGTCTACAAAGTTAAACAAAGTGGGTAAACAAATAATTATATAAGTTCAGATCATGATCACTTTCTAAAGAAAAATAAAGCCAAGTAAGGAAATTCAGAATGACCCTGGGGTAGCGGATAGAGTAATGATATTTGAGCAGAGACCTAAATGAAGTGAGGGAGTTAGCCTTGCAGATACATGAGGTAAAAGTGTAGCAGATGGAGAGGAAAGGAAATAGCAAGGATTTAAGGCAGGAAAAGCATGGTGTGGTCAAGAATCAGCACAGCC
This sequence comes from Lepilemur ruficaudatus, assembly GCA_963574885.1. NCBI lineage: Eukaryota > Metazoa > Chordata > Mammalia > Primates > Lepilemuridae > Lepilemur > Lepilemur ruficaudatus. Next base: position 4,418 of record CAUYRT010094593.1, on the reverse strand, counting down.
AGTGTGGCTGGAGGAGTGGAAGAAGAGAGATAAATAATGAGGTAGGTGAACTAGGCAAGAACTGAATGGAGACCTCTCAGGATGGGGAGAAAGGAGCAACAAAGAATGAGAGTGAGCAGGGTAGGAGAGTATAGCATCATAGAAGCCAAGAGAAGAAAGAGTTTCCAAATGGAAGAAGTGATACATTGTGTCAAATGATGCTGGGAACCTAGTAAAATGAAGACTACAAATTAACCATAGGATTTGCACACTGGATTCCTTCAAGAGAGAGGTGGAGATCCTTTCCAAGAGTTTTTCCTGATTAAGAAATAGAGAAATTTCCTATTAGAGAGTATCAGCTGCAAGAGAACGTGAGATCAAGAGAGATGTTTTTCTAAGGTAAGAAACATTATAATGTAATGCATTGCCAATGCAAGATTAATAACAATAACAAAGATAAATCTTGCACTGTTTATTACATTGCATTAGTGTGCAAATATCACACACCCACACTCCAATTCCCAAACACTGACTTTTTCCTTTTTTTTTTTTTTTTTTTTTGAGACAGAGTCTCACTCTGTTGCACGGGCTGGAGTGCCGTGGCGTCAGCCTAGCTCACAGCAACCTCAAACTCCTGGGCTCAAGTGATCCTCCTGCCTCAGCCTCCCAAGTAGCTAGGACTACAGGCATGCACCACCATGCCTGGCTAATTTTTTCTATAAATATTTTTAGTTGTCCAGATAATTTCTTTCTATTTTTAATAGAGATGGGGTCTCACTCTTGCTCAGGCTCTCGAACTCCTCTAACTCTCTCGCTCCAAACTCCTGACCTTGAGCAATCCTCTCGCCTTGGCCTCCCAGAGTGCTAGGATTACAGGCATGAGCCACTGCACCCGGCCCCAAATACTAACTTCTTTAATAATGCTAGATCAGCTCTTTGACTTTCAATCAGTCTTTTTCTTTTTTTATTTTTATAATCTTTTAAATGTTTTTGATTTCTTAATTTTCATTTTGTAATAATTTCAGACTTCCAAAAGCTTCCAAAATTGATAAAGAATTCCAGCATATTCTTCTTCATCCCCAGATGTTAACATACAGTCACAGTAAAATGAACACAACGAAGAAATAAACATTGATATTATACAATACTATTAACTAATCTACAAGTATTATTCACATTTTTCGACTTGTTCCCCTAATGTCCTTTTCCTGGACCAAGATTCAATCCACTTCAATCCACTATTACTCGTTGCACTTGGCTGTCTTATCTCCTTAGTCTCCTCCAATATAGGACAGTTTCTTACTTTTTCCTCATCTTTCGTGACCTTGACACTTTGAAGAGTACTAGCCTATATAAGTTTTGTAGAATAATCTTTGCTTTGAATTGGTCTGATGTTTCCTCATGATTAAATTCAGGTTATGCATTTCTGGCAAAAATACCACAAATATGATGCTGTGTTCTTAGTACTACATGAAATCAATTTGTCTCATTACTGGTGATGTTAACTTCGGTCACTTGGTTATGATGATGTCTGTCAGGGTTTTCCACTGTAAAGTCACCATTTTTCTTTTTGCAACTGAGAAGTATCTTGCAAGGAGATACTTTGAGACAGGTGAGTATCCTAATTTTCAACATCATACTCTTCTCCATTTGTTTTAGTATCCGTTGATGATTCATGCCTGCAACACTACAGCTTGCTACAGTGTTTGCAAAACACTGTGTTTGCAAACAGTTTGTTACAGTGTTTGTAAAATGATGATTTTTCTCCATCATTTCTTTCATGTTTATTAATTAAAACATACTATAAGAAAGAGTTTTTCCTTTTCTACATTTCCTTTTTTATTTGTATCATTAGGAACTCGTTTTTTCTATAGGTCATAATGTGTTATCATTATTTATATTATTGTTCAAAATATCTCAGATTTGGCCAGTGGAACATTTTCAAGTTGGTTCCTTTGGACATGCCCCCACCATTTTTGAATACTTCTTTACTTTTTGGTACCACAAGATGTTTCAGGATCACCCTGTACTGTTCCTGTTCCAGCCCTGAAGTTTGCCATTTCTTTAAGGAATTCTGGTTTCTATTATTGGAGTCCATCAATCTTTTTCTTTACCCTGTACTCTAACCTGTGAGTTAATTTGCTTCTCAGAAATACTAAATGAATTGACATAAATTATTACAGAAATTCTCAAAATATATACCAACTCCAAAATAAGTTAAAAATTATTTCAGTCACAAATTGTATATATGATCCCAAGTTACTTTTATAATGGGATTCTATCAGAGTGTAATCAATCTTAACATAACTTTTTTACTGTTAGCACTGTGTGTGTTTGTAGTATGTATACAAATATGTTTAAACAGATTTGAAAGACATTAGCATAATATAAAAATCAGCACATATATAAAGGCAGGTGGCTTGGTGGAAAGAGTATAGGCACGAAACCAGAGAGAACTAGGATGGCATCCCAGCTCTGCCAGTTACTGGCATGTTACCTTGAGCTCCCTGAGCCTCAATCCTCCCATTTGGAAAGTGGAGGTAATAATGTCCAGTTCATAGAGATGCTATAAGAATTAAATGAGTAAAAAATGTAGGTAGAATGCCTCACATATGTGCTTAATAAATGGTAGCACTGATTTTTGTTATTAATTCAATTAGGTATGCTTTGATTTATATTACTATAGTACATTCGTACTATACTCAAAATTCTTTCATGGCATAGAAATACAATGATATATAGTAAGGCACTCAGTCTTTAGGAATTCATTTTTCACATTCAGAGCTGATAAACCATGAGAAAGTTATTATCGCTTGGGTGATAACTAATCATCCTTTCAAGAAGAGGTATAAAAAGGATATGAAAATTCAACTTTCTACCGAAATGAAAATCTGTTTGGGAAATGGTTGGATAAAAAATTTATCCTTGTAAAAGATTTTAAAGTGTGTTTACCAGACCCAAGCATTCCTCCAAAGTGTCTCAAAGGCCACAAGACCACAGTGTGGGACAGGGCTGAAGAGATGGTGTTTGGTAAGGGGTGAGCTCACTGCATCCATCAGAACAGTTCCACTCTCATCTGCGTATACACTGGACTTCACTTGAAGAAAGGGCTCTTAAGCTAAAACAAACAAACAAACAAAAAGGCTACACTGATTCCCATTACTCCCTCAAGTCTTTTTCACTATAATTCTATGGGTCAACAAATTTGATTTACATAATCACTAAAATTAGACAGAAAATTAAATTACAAAGGCAATGCATAGTCCAAGTAGAAATGAAGTTTAAAATTAAATAAGTGGCACTGAGAGGTGATAGATATCTCAAATTATTTATTCATGAAACAGCACATCACTGAAGACTCAAGTAAAAACTTGCTTAGCTTCCCATCTTGCACACTGTCCCATATAGTAATCGGATTTTCTCCCTTTCCATAATCCCCAGTGCAATGCTGAGTTGGAAAATTAACTCTAAATTTTCTCTTTTCAAATGCTCATAACTCATCTGACCCTTAAGGGAGAAATTCTCACACACTTTCTCAGAATGAGGGCCATCTGATTCCCATTGTTTTAATAGAAATCACACTTCTTAAATTCTACAAAGGGCTTTAGCAATTTAGGTATTCACATTTCAATAGCCAAAGCTGTTGCTTTTAATTTGCTCTGCGTGTTTTTTCCTCCATTAAAACTGTTGTGAGATATTTATTGTGCCTGTCCATGACAAGATACTTACAGCTTCTTTCCTCCATGACTAGATACTTACAGCTTCTTTCCTTCTCCCATTGTGTCTGTGCAGTGCACTATAGTTTCTTCTCTCTAATAATCCTCCACTAGGTATAGGAAATGTGTACCAGTCAGTTTATGTATGATAGGTGTAGTCCTAATTACGGAGACTTATGAACTTATTTATTATATCTAAATATTCCAAATTTTAAGATAACTTCAATAAATAATATAACTTCAAAAATATTCATGAATTTCCACTTAGGAGTAATTGGACCATTACTCCTAAGTATGTGACCATTGAGAAAAATGCATAATGGCAATTGGACCATTACTCCTGGTATGTGACCATTGAGAAAAATGCATAATGGCAAGAAGATATTATGGATTATATAGCCCTATTAATTAACCTATGATTTCTTAATTACAAGAATAGGTTTCTGTATGTTCATCACATCATCTGAAATAGTACATATGTGTGTGAAATATACAGAAAAGGCTTAGCACAACCATAAATTTGTAGAGCCTTCACACTAACTCCGGGTCCTCGGAAATCCTTACTTTTATTTTACTTTTAATTACTTTTATTTTAATATATCCCTGTTCTACAAACTAGCCTTAATATATATCTCCCCAATAATATGACATCCACTTCTTACTAATACCATATGGAACTTTCTATTTAAACTTGACCTCAGAAATACCTGAAAAATTCTAAGA
>CAUYRT010094592.1:0-11586 GCA_963574885.1 Lepilemur ruficaudatus | reverse complement strand
CCGTCTCTACTAAAAATAGAAAGAAATTAATTGGCCAACTAGAAATATATAGAAAAAATTAGCCGGGCATGGTGGCACATGCCTGTAGTCCCAGCTACTCTGGAGAATGAGGCAGGAGGATCGCTTGAGCCCGGGAGTTTGAGGTTGCTGTGAGCTAGGCTGACACCACGGCACTCTAGCCCTGGGAGTAGAGTGAGACTCTGTCTCAAAAAAAAAAAAAAAAGACAGAACCTTCGGAAACCTGGGCGAGAGGAGGCCGTTTTCCCCCACGTGTGTGGCCTGTGTTCCCCTGCGACAGAGCTGGACAGTGGGGTCTGCAGGAATCGTCCGCTCCAACCCCCTGTGTCACCAACATGGATATGGAGGGCCCAGGGATCAGTCACAGCCCAGGTTCATTTCCAAGTTCATTTTTCATAAAAACAAACTCTGCACAATTTTCCCTGGAAACTTTACATCACAAATCTCTGGAAGGCACACAGAAACTAGTAACAGAGGCTGCCTCTGGGGAGGGCAGTCAGGGCAGGGCAAGACTTACCTTTTGCCAAAACCCCTTTTATGCCGTGATAGCTTTAAAACGTCCATGAATTCTTTGACATTTCTCTATAAAAAGGTAGAGCCTAGTCCACCTCAAGGGACACAATCAACAGAGTGAAAAGACAACCTGTAGAATGGGAGAAATATGTGCAAATTATATATCTGATAAGTGGTTCGTGTCCAGAATATATAAAGAGTTCTCACAATTCAACAACAACAAATAACCTGACTTAAAAATGGGCAGGAGACTTGCATAGACATTTCTCCAAACATGCGACAGAAATGGCCAAGAAGCGAATGGACAGACACACCATGCCATTCACCATCAGAAAACTGCAAACTGAAACCACATGGAGACATCACCTCATGTGCATCAGGAGGGCTACACTGAAAAACACAAAAAGTAACCAGTGTTGGTAGGGATGTGGGGAACAGGGACCCTTGGGCATAGCTGATGGGAATGTAAAATGGTGCAGCCATTGTGGAAAAGAGGATTACCGTATGGCCAGCAACCCCACTTCTAAGGCTGTATCCAAAAGAAGGGGAAGCAGGGTCGCCAAGAGGTATTTGCTCCCTCGTGTTCAGGGCGTTATTCACAACAGCCGAAAGGCAGAAGCCGCCCAAATGTCCACGGATGCATACACGGACGGACGGAACGTGGTGTGTACATACAGTGGAATATCACTGAGCCTTCAAAAAGGGACGAAATCCCATCACAGGCTACAGCGTGGACGCACCTTGAGCACATCATGCTCAGCAAAATCAGCCAGTCACAGAAAACAAGCAGTGTCTGATTTATAAGGCAGGTAGAACAGTCAAATTTGTAATGACAGTGAGTAGCATGGTGGTTACCAGGGAGGGGATGGGGGAGGGATGAGGGTGGTTTAATGGTGACCAGCTTTCAGTCCTGCAAGATGAAAAGGTCTGGATCGTTTCCCAACGGTGTGAGTTTGCTCAACACTCCCGAACTTACACTTAAAAATGGCGAAGATGGTAAATTTTGTTCTGCGCTTTTTCCCATGGGGGGGCGGGGGTTACCCCAAAACCAAAAAAATCAATCAATAAATAAAAGGTGGCGAATTCTCTTCCCCTTCAACATGGCTGCTGTCTTTCTGCCCCAGGAAAGAGGAGAACAGTGGAGGACAGCTGCGCTCCTGGCTCCTTTTTAACAGCGTGACCGTGAGGTCTCACCTTCTGGCTGTCCTCGGTTCTAACCGAGGAACGTGTTGGCAGTGAGGCCCCCCGCCGCGGAGGCTGGGTCACGACAGGTGACGGAACTGCCACCCGCTTTCGGGAGACGCTCGCCGTCTGGATGGAGCTGCCATGTTGGGAGGAAGACGACAAGAAGGGACGATTGGAGTGTGCCCGGGGCAGGGGTGGGTGATCCAGCAAAGCCTATGGGCTTCCTCACGGCGGCTGTAGCAAATCGCCACGCACCTGGTGACGTACCACGACGCGAGTTTCTTCCCTTCCAGTCTGGAGTCAGAACTTCCAAACGGCTGCCCGGGGCTGACGTCGGGGTGTCCGCGCCGCACTATTCATAGCAACAGCGGCAAAAACACGCTTCACGTGGAGTTCATCACCGTTTTAACCATTTAATAAAAAACTCTGCGGGAAACTCCCCAAATACCCAGCGGCGGATGGATGGATAAACAGCACGTGCTCTGTCCATGCAGGGGAATGTGCTTCAGCCACAGAAAGCAGCGAGGCGCTGGCACGTTCCAGAAGGAGGAGCCCTGAGAGCGTGGCGTGAGTTGAAGCCGCCAGACACAGAAGGGGGCGGAGCATCTGAGTCTGCACACACGCGACGTCTGGACACGGGAGTCCACGCGACAGAAATCCGGTTGGCGGGAGCCAGGGGCTGGGGACAGTGCTGGACTGGAGTGACGACCCTGGGCACAGGGCTTCCTGCGGTGGTGGGGACGCTCCGGGACTAGACAGAGGTGGCCGCGTGACATTGTGCATGTCCCAAACGCTGCTGAACCGGATACTTCGAAACGGTCACAATGGCGAATTTATGTCGTGCGTATTTTACCACAATTGTTAAAAGGAAGGAGGAAATGGAGAGAGAGAGGGAGGGAGGGAGGGAGGGAGGGGGAGGGGAGGACAGGTGAGGCCACCTGGAAGTGCGACCTGCTCGGGTCCTACGCGTCGCCCCTCACTCCCCCTAGTGGCCGCCGCGGGCTTTGCAGCGGCCCCGGGGAGAAGAGAGGCGCCCACGGGCCCTGCGGGGCTAGGAGGCCAGCGGGGTTCGAGACTTCGGCTTTGTGACCTTCGCCAGGCCGGCTGCAGCCCCCAAACCCGCCGCGCAGACGGGAACCTTCCACGTGCCGGCAGCCAGCGGGGCTCAGCTCCTGGGCAACATCTCAGAATCTCCTCAAATGGGAGACTCAGCAGCTGTGTTCTGTTTCCCAGCCTGTATCTGAACATTTGCCGTGTCTTGCCACCACGCACGGAACGCTGTAACCACGTCACCCGTTTTCCCGTGTAGCGCTCGGTGGCGCCAAGCGCATGCTCACTGCTGTAGGAGCATCACCGCCGTTCACGGAACTTCTCCGTCTCGCAGAACTGAAACCGCACCGGTAAACCCCGACTCCCACCCCCTCCCCAGCCCCGGCCCCTGTAGGGACATCCTGTGACGAGAATCGTGTAGTATTTGCTCTTTCGTGACTGGCTGATTTCACTTAGCGTGACGTCCTCAAGGTCCATCCGTGTCACAGCCCGGGTCAGAATCTCCTTCCTTTCTAAGGCTGAGGGACGCTCCGCTGTGTGCACCGACCACATTCTGTCTATTCGTCCACCCCGCGATGGCATTTGGGTGCTTCCCTCCTTTCAGCTACTGGAACGGTGCTGCCCTGAACACGGGCACACCGCAGTTATTCTCGATGTCACCCAGTTCAGCTAAGTCACCTGCGCTGTGTCTCTGCCGCCACGTAAATCGTAGATTCCGAGAGCAAAGCAGCCACCAATCCCCGAGGATAAGGGGCGGTGAGGTGACCAAGCTGCGAGATGACTTTAGAACTAAGCTACCAGAGAGAAACGTCATATTTTTTTTTTTTTTTAAATGACAGCCACCCTCGCAGTTTGTCTTCGCTTTTGGCATTCCGTATCCAAGTCTGTCTCCCTCTCAGCGTCCACCATGGCTAATAATTAGCAACTCCCAGTCCAACACAAAGCACGGATGAAGCCACCAAACAAACACGAGACGCCTCCGGAAGGGCAAAGTCCCCGGCTGAGATACGAAGGGCTCCGAGAAATGTTTCCACGGAGTGACTCTGTCGGGTGGAATAACTAATGAGGTCCCTCTTGTGTTAGGGGACGCTCAAATGATTGCTAAAGCAAACCTGTCATGAGACACGATTATTCACCTAGCAGATAAGCAAAGATCACCGTCTGAGAAGCGCCCGGTGCTGGCCAGGGGACAGCGAGGCAGGGATTGCCGGGTGCTGTCGGCAGAAGGGTAAATTTGTATAACCTCTTTGCAGGGGCACTTGACACAGCCCTTGTAAATTTAAAGTGCGGGTGGCCTTTGCCCCAGTAAGTTCACGTCGAGACGTTTACCTTTCAGATACATTAATAGAGGTGCACGGGGTCAAAGATCTGCGTATGACAATAGTCTTCGTTGCACTGATGATGGTAGCAAAATAAGCAACCTGAATACCCAACAGCAGGGACTGCTTAGCTAAAGTACGGCCCAGGGACACCAGCGCTGCCCAACAGAACTTTCCAGAACGATGAAAGCAGTCTGTATCTGCATCCTCCGGTACAATCGCTCCGGTCACTTGTTTCTACTGAGCACGTGAAACGTGGCTAGTGCAACTAGGAACTAACTTTATTTAATTGTAATCAGTTTAAATTTAGCCCGGCGAGATGGCACGCACCTGTAGTCCCGGCTGCTTGGGAGGCTGAGGTGGGAGGATCACCTGAGCCCAGGCGTTCGGGCTGCAGTGAGCTGTGACCACACCTGTGGATAGTCGCTGCACTCCAGCGAGACCTTGGCTCTAAAAAATAAAATACATTTTTTAAACAAAATTTAAATAGCCATGTGTGATTAGTGGCTGTCATGTTAGTGCAGCTCTACACACTAGAAGATGTTGCAGCTGGGAACAAGAATAAAACAGATGTATATGGAATTTTTTAAATTCTCAAACTATGTTCTTAAGCAAAAAAGGCAAGCTAGGAAGAGCGTTTATCAGATGCTTCTATTTATGCAGGAAAAAAAGGCTTGTGAACGGCCTCCCAAGTGCACACACAGAAATATACAGGAAACCGGGAACGGTGGAGAGGAAATTGAGGGCCAAGGAGAGAAACAAGAGAAAAACTTTCTTTTTACTCTATTCCATTTTTAATTGTTCACATGCACACGCATCATTTTCTAAAAATAGTTGTTTTAATTCTAGCACGAAGGACGCTTTCAATTCAGTTCAGCAGAGCAGCGACAGGCTTTAGAAATAATGCACGCTTAATAAACACCGTGGACGTGCTTCCTAGACTCAACCCCAGGCCAAAATGATCTTCTCTGACTTGTCACTAGACACACAGGTCGACGGCAGAACTCACCTTTACGGCTCAACAATGAACAAGCCATGAAACTGTTACACGAAGCGCTACTCAGAGGCCTGTGTCATTCGCGATAATGACCCACGACTCGGGGCAAATTAGCTGTGTTAAAAAGACGAGGCGTCAGCTTGCAGGGTCTCAGGGGAGCCTCAGTCTGAGTCATGTGAAAGCCCAGCTAACACGCTCCTTCCAATCTCCGCTTCATCCAGGTGTCACCCGGCTGCAGTCATGCGTCACAGCAGAGGTTTGCAGATAATTCTCGCTGAATCAGGCTCTCTGGGGCGGAGGCCGAGGTATTTGCATGTTTAACGAGTCCCCTGGTGGCCTCTTGCACACTCCACTTTAAGAACCAGTGGTCTAAATGCATGTGCATTGAACTTTATCCAGGTGGCAGACCAAAAACAAGTGTCACCTGTAGTCCCAGCTATCCGGGAGGCTGAGGCAGGAGGATCCCTTGAGCCCAGGAGTTTGAGGCTGCAGTGAGCTGTGATGATGCCACTGCACTCTAGCCTGGGTGACAGAGCGAGCAAAACCTCATCTCAAAAAAAAAAAAAAAGGGTCCTTAGGTTTCATCACTCCCGCTTCCGCTGCCTGCCTCGTACCCCGGCCCTCTTCTTCCTTTGCTAATAGAATTCTGATTTTTTTTTTCAAGGCAGCAACATATCCAGCTTCCAGTAATGGACATGATTGGTCTAAACCAGTGGTTTTCAAGGAGGAAAAATTTGCCTTCCCAGGGACTTAGAAATATGCCTGGAGACATTTTTGGTTGTTGAAATTAAGAGCTACTGGCGTTTAGTGGGTAGAGGTAAGGGATGCTGTTAAACATCCCCAAGCACGGGACGGCCCCTTAACAGAGTCAGCCAGACCAATATGTCAATTTCCACGAGTCTGCGAAACCTTGGTCTAAAACCAGTCACGGAAACCCTGCTCCCTGTTGTGCAGTCTCCATTGCAGCTACTGAAGGCCACTTGGCCCAGGTCTGACCAATGAGACCTGAGGCAAGTCAGGGAACGTTTTCATTTTCTTCATAAAAGAAACCGATGTGGCTGAGCCCACTCCTTCCCCCTTCTGCCTGCTTTGAATACAAGTGTGATCTATGGAGCTGTGGCAACAATCTTGTGACTATGAGGGAAAGAGCAAGAGAATGACACGCTGACAACAGAGTCTGGACTGCTGACATCCGGACTTACGTGAGAAAGCTAACTCCCCTTGGTTTAAGCCTATAGGATTTGACATTTCTGCTTCCTGTAGCCAAAAGCACTTCTAATCCACACACTATCATTTAGTCGAATTATAGTTGGTGGACCAACGTGGAGATTTCAACTGCTTCAGTTCTGCTTGTAGGCCCAATGCCTCTCTTTTGCATAGTGAAAATTTAGGTGCTTTCACAGAAGCCAGTCAGAGAGCCACGTGGCTTAAATGTGGAACTGAAGACACTCATATCGCTGAACTCTCTGCAAGACAGAAACCAACTTTTTCCGGTGGTGTGGGTGAGGCTTGACACAAATAATTTATCACTATTATTTATTAGTACTGCACTCATTTACGACTTGAAAGCGTCCGTTATTACTCACCGAAAGCCTTTGATCGTAAAAACCTGTCAGCCTACTGATTGTTCAGATCTATGCAATATACCTGTCTCAAGGTAGGAAACAATATTTGGTTTCTGTCTCTATTAATAGTTCCATGCTTAACACAGGAATATGGTGTGTCTTTTTGTTTTTTAGAGACAGAGTCTCACTCTGTTGCCCAGGCTAGAGTGCCGTGGCGTCAGCCTAGCTCACAGCAACCTCAAACTCCTGGGCTCAGGCGATCCTCCTGCCTCAGCCTCCCAAGTAGCTGGGACTGCAGGCATGCGCCACCATGCCCGGCTAATTTTTCTATATATTTTTAGTCGTCCAGCTAATTTCTTTCTATTTTTAGTAGAGACAGTGTCTCGCTCTTGCTTAGGCTGGTCTTGAACTCCTGAGCTCAAACGATCCTCCCGCCTCGGCCTCCCAGAGTGCTAGGATTATAGACGTGAGCCACTGTGCCTGGCCTTTCAAGCATTTTGGTATTCCTTTAAAAAGCTTTATAAACCTTAGCAACAGGACTTACAGAATCTCATTGATAATACGGCCCTAGAAAGAAAGAAAAATGAATTCTGATAAAATCCTATTCAGAGGGTAATATGCATCCGAAGCTGTTTTTACTGTATTTTTTTAAAACTATATAAGTTTACTGCATACAAAAAGTTATCATTAGTATTTTCGTTCACTTTCCTCAACCTTTATCTGAATAATAATGTAATTTATTCCTAATTATTCATTTTATATATCACTGTTTTATTTCATATTTTACAGTATTAATATATTAATTTTTTTTTTTGAGATAGAGCCTCACTGTGTTGCCCAGGCTAGAGTGCTGTGGCATCGGCCTAGCTCACAGCAACCTCAAACTCCTGGGCTCAAACGATCCTTCTGCCTCAGCCTCCCAAGTAGCTGGGACTACAGACATGTGCCACCATGCCCGGATAATTATTTATATATATATATATATTTTTTTTTTTTTTTAGTTGGCCAATTAATTTCTTTCTCTTTTTAGTAGAGACAGGGTCTTGCTCTTGCTCAAGCTGGTCTGGAACTCCTGACCTTGAGCGATCCACCCGCCTTGGCCTCCCAGAGTGCTAGGATTACAGGCGTGAGCCACCGCGCCCGGCCAGTATTAATATTATTTAGAAATGTGACAAGGCTTTTCTTTGCTTCTAAAGGCTGGATTACAGACTTTGCACTCAATGTAAGAGGAGCAGCAGTATATTAAAATCATAATGAAGTTTCTCTAAAATAAAAAAACTACATAAACTGTATAAAGTAAAAATGCATTAGGTGTCAAACAAGATTTTTTTAAAATAGAAGCAACTGCTGCTGGGAGTTCGTAATGTCTCTGAAAGAATGTGCTAAGAGACCCGAACGATAGGAAACTGACTTCACTGATTTAGAACAAGGTCAGCAATAGTCACCAACGAGGGGCTCCGTGCAGGTGTGGCATCTGCCGCCAAGGTGACTCCAGGGATCTCCACCTCCTGGTTCCTGCCCCGTGTGGTCCTCCCACGATGAACAGAGGTGGCCTGTGTGACCGACAGGATACGGTAGAAACGTAGGTGTGTGACCTCCAAAGCTAGATCATAAAAACCATGGCGCCTTCCACCTTGCTGGAATCAATGCCTCTGGGGGAAGCCAGCCGCCATGCTGAGGTCGCCCCGGCAGCCCTCAGGAGCGGTACCAACAGTCAGCATCATCCTGTCAGCCACTGAAGGAGTCCCCATGGCAGCTGAAGCTCCAGCCCAGTCAGGCCTGCAGGGGAGACTGTGGTTTCATCAGAGACCAGAGCCGGAACCGCCTGGCTAGGCCGGGCTCAAGTTCCTGGCCCGCAGAAGCTGGAGCCTAAGCTGCTGAGTCGGGGGTAGTTTGCTACGCAGCGTTAGATGAGCAACAGCAGACGCTCGTCAGCCATCAGTGAACACGGGCACGTCGGAGGTCACACGCTAACTGACTCCGCGACCAGCCGCCCGTCTTCCGGCCTCAGGGACCCTCCCCGGTCTTTTTGTTTGTATGTTTGTTTGTTTTTGAGACAGAGTCTCACTCTGTTGCCTAGGCTAGAGTGAGTGCCGTGGCATCAGCCTACCTCACAGCAACCTCAAACTCCTGGCTCAAGCGATCCTTCTGCCTCAGCCTCCCAAGTAGCTGGGACTACAGGCATGTGCCACCATGCCCGGCTAATTTTTTTTTTCTATATATATTTTTAGTTGGCCAATTCATTTGTTTCTATTTTTAGTAGAGACGGGGTCTCGCTCTTGCTCAGGCTGGTTTCGAACTCCTGACCTTGAGTGATCCACCCGCCTCGGCCTCCCTGAGTGCTAGGATTACAGGCGGGAGCCACCGCGCCCGACCCCCCCTCCCTGGTCTTTAAGAACTCCCGCGTGTCCCCTTGGTTCAGGAAGGGCAATCCCACCCCCCGGAGAGGGTCCTGGCAGCCATGGGCCGTCCCCGTCTTTGCTGGCAAACGGTCTAAGAACAAGTGTTTGCTTCACGTCTAGAGGCGTGAGGATGCTGTTGTTGCCAAGCTTCCGATATTTTTCTAATTCATCGTTTGGGGAAAGGGAACTCTTGTTCTTAGAAAAAAAGCTTCAGCGAGTGTTTTGGCCCAAAGGAAAAGGCAAAGTTTTATTCTGAGATGATGTTTGAAGAGTGAGGAGCTAAACTCCCCGCAGACTCATGTAACTGTCTTTGCTGTGGGCAGACCGGCACGGCTAGTGGTCGCGATGATGCCATCCGGGTGTGACTTAAATCGTGTCTCCCCCTGGCCCGCGGCTCCCTGGAAGGAGGTGGAGCCTGGCTGTAGGCTGGGGGGATGCGGCTCAGGGTACCCCGTTAGCTCCCTTTCAGGGCCAAGCAGGGACGCTGGGTCTGGGCCTGTCAGAGTCCCCCCGGGCAGGGGAGGAGCGTGGCAGCACAGAGAAGCTGGCACAGCACAACAGCAGGTCAGGGCAGACTGTCCGGAGGCAGATCCGCCGGCTGAGTGGCCGGTGACTGCAAGCACAGATTTGTGGAAATTGTAAGCGTTCTTCAGAAACTCCCAAAAAAACCAGACTGAGCGAGAGCGAAACCCCGTCTCTACTAAAAATAGAAAGAAATTAATTGGCCTACTAAAAATATATGGAAAAAATGAGCCGGGCATGGTGGCGCATGCCTGTAGTCCCAGCTACTCGGGAGGCTGAGGCAGGAGGATCGCTTGAGTCCAGGACTTGAAGGCTGCAGTGAGCCATGATGATGCCACTGCACTCTAGCCCGGGTGACTGAGTGAGACCCTAAAAAACAAAGAAAGGGAGCATGTAGCCCAATTCTGGCCAATGAGGGCAAGTCTGCTACAAGGGCTTCTGGGAAAGGTTTTCTTGCTCCCAGTAAAAGTCACAGGAAAGAGACGTCACTTTCCCTTCCCTGGTCAGGTCTGCACGTGATGTCTGGAACTGCTCAGCCATCTTGCTGACAACCTGGGGAAAAGCCCACACGCAGAGGAGGCCAGAGCTCTGAATGCCCTGCTGTAAAGACGATGTATTTTTCCCTGTTGTTTAGGCCAGTCAGGTTGGGCTTGCAGTAGGCGCCCGATAAAGCTTTGATTAGTGAATAACTACATTTGCTAAGAATGAGATCCCAAGGAGTAACCAGCAGTGATGAAGCTTATTATTTTCTCATGTATTTGAAGCTCACTCTTCCCCGATGCGGTTACCTGGTGCTAGTTCAGTTAAACGCAGTCACACATGTAGCGACAGCAACCCGACGGACTAGCCCTTGGCGGCGCAGCTGCCGCACTAGGAGGTTCTTTTCTGAATGGTGACGCCGGGGCCTCACTCCACACCAAGCGTCCGGTATTGAAAACCCTCCAGCCCCACCGAGCCTCGGTACAAAACAGAGAGCGGTGAGATTTCAGGGAAGACAGGTAATTCCAGTTGGGACAGTGGAGGAAGGCTTTGTGGAATCTTTGAATGAGGATTTCATTGTTGAGGTGGGAGTGGTGGCATTTTAGAAAGAGGGAACAGCTTGAGAGAAGGAAGGTGGGAAATGGCAGTGTGGATGTGGGGGGAAAAAGGGTCTGGGTAGCAGTTCGAGCACCTTCGGGGGTCAGTTAGACCTCCCGAGACACAGCAAGAAACAGAGGGTCTGCCTTGAAGCTATGCTAGCTACAGGTGTCACGGAGTAATGCCAGCTTAGGTGGAAACAGACACAGCCGCAGGACTGAAGAGCAGCTTACTCTAGGCAGAAAAAGGAGAAAGTACAAGGCCTTTGCGGAGGACAGTAAAGTAACTTCCACTGATGAGTAAACAAGTCTCTGGAAGCAGAAAGGTAAAAGCCTGCATTGCTTGGCCCACCACAACCACCTGGGGGCGCTGCGGGCTGCATGGCTAAACCAAAGTCTGTCCCAGTGGCGCCCCCTCCCGTCAGAAATAGGCACTGCACACTAGGACAGCCACCCCTTTAATTAAAAGGCACTTGGCTGTCTCCCAACACACGCCTGCATGGAGGCCATCCCGGTAATACCTTGGTGGGGATTTTGCTGTGCTTTCAGGCAGAGCGTAACTGGAACGCTGCTTTAAATAAATACAAATCAGCCGGGCGCGGTGGCTCACGCCTGTAACACTAGCACTCTGGGAGGCCGAGGCGGGTGGATTGCTCAAGGTCAGGAGTTCGAAACCAGCCTGAGCAAGAGCGAGACCCCGTCTCTACTAAAAATAGAAAGAAATTAATTGGCCAACTAAAAACATATAAAAAAAATTAGCCAGGCATGGTGGCACATGCCTGTAGTCCCAGCTACTTCGGAGGCTGAGGCAGGAGGATCGCTTGAGCCCAGGGGTTTGAGGTTGCTGTGAGCTAGGCTGATGCCACGGCACTCTAGCCCGGGCAAGAGAGCAAGGCTGTCTCAAAAAAATAAATAAAAAACATAAAAGAAATCATACTA
>CAUYRT010094586.1:0-15994 GCA_963574885.1 Lepilemur ruficaudatus | reverse complement strand
GGTATTGGCACAAGAACAGAAGCATTGATCTTTGGAACAGGACTGAGAATTCAGAGATGAAACCATCTACATACGGTAACCTAATCTTTGATAAACCAGACAAAAATATACATTGGGAAAAAGAATCTCTTTTCAATAAATGGTGCTGGAAAAACTGGATAGCTACATGCAGAAAAATGAAACTGGATCCCTACCTCTCACCTCTCACAAAAATACACTCAGGATGGATGTTTTTCTCCAAGCGTTGTTTACAGAAGCACTCCGTGTTGTCCGGTGACTATCATGTCAGCACTCTGTACCAAGTACTGAGACCAACGCTGATTGTCTCTCACCCCGAATAGCTCTGTGGCTGACTGCTCTCTCGGCACGCAGACGGGGAAATGAGAGCCCCGAGGTCCTGAGTCACTTGCCAAGTGCAGAAATCCCCAGCAGGTGCATTCTTCAGGGATGGGGCTGGTGGACACTGAAGAGCACCCTGTCCTCAGGAGTGAACCAACAGCACGGCTCAGTCCCCACCGGCACTAGTTTGGGCATTTGAACATTGTTCTAGTGCTATGACAGTCCACCACAGGCTCCTAGTTTTATCAGCAGTACTGTTCTCTAAAAAAACTAGTAGATATTTGATATATTTTATTTCCATCTGTTTCTTGTGGTCTTAAATGCATCTAGTACTTTGTTAGACATAATTCTCAAGCCTGATTTATTTCATTGCTTGCTTGTGCCAACCTTAAAAAGGAAAGAAAAAAAAAGAGAGAAAATTATTTCTAAAGACATTGGGTTTACTTGGGAGATTATAATCCGGAATGCACGGAACGGTAGGCCACCTGTGCATTGAGTGAGCCAAGGAAGGGTAAAAGGGAGATTTGATTAGCAAAAAGAGATTTACATGAGCTGCTTAGAAATGGAATTCATTGGTTCCAGGGGTTCCAAACTGAAGTTTTATCAGTTCATTGGTGCACATGCCATTACTGGACAGGTGTTCTTTTGAGAACATCTTACCTGAATTATTGCAATCCTAAAGAATATCTAGTGATAAGCTTTTTCAAAGGAGGAGAGAATGAAAGGTTTTCAGAAAGTCCTTGTGAACAATTATTATCTTGGTCACGTAAGCAGGAGTGTCTTCTCCTTTGGGCCTTTCCAGCCTTATTTTTTTTTTCTTTATTGAAGTATACTTTACATATCATGCCTTTACTCCATTTTAAGAGTATAATTAAATGATATTTAGTGAATTTACCAAGATGTACAGTTAATCACATATATCAGTTTTAGAGGAATTGCTTCCCCCTATTGAGACCCCTCATTCCCATCCCCAACTACTTTTCAGCCTTATTTTGCCTGGATATGATAAAAGAGATTTTATTTTCACATCTACAACTTTTACACTTGTGCCCAAGTCTCTTTCCCTCAGCGGAATGATGGCCCATTGAAATTATCAGGCTTAGACTCAGAAAGCCATATCCCCATGTGACCTTTCTATTGGGCGGAATTTTAATGGCCATTAGGGTGTTTGTTGTTCTCAACTCTTTCTCAATATTTTCAACCCTTTGAAAGCAACAAATAGAAACACAAACGTTTGAGGTCCAAATTTCTGGACTCTTCCTTTCTTTTTCAGTTTCACTTGCTTTGTTTGCTGGAGCTCATTTTTAAAGAATATTTTGCTAATCACAGATGATAGTCACCAAGAAAACACATAGCATTTTCCTCCAGCACTTCACCACTCAAGCTGTAGGCTTGGTGGGCACGCGGTCTGCCTTCCAAACGGTGTATACATTGTACTTTCACTAAATACTTGCTACTGTATAACATCAATGTCTATCTCTCCAGTCTGATATCAGTTCTGCCTTCTGCCCACTAAGCCGCAGCCACATGTTTCTGTCTAGCATGCTTGATTTGTTGCAGCTTTTTCTCAGTTTCCCATTGTTTGTCTCCTGGCCTTCTTTTTCCCTCAAAGCTGCCCAAATAGTCTACCTAGAATAATATCAATTTTACCTCTTCTTTTTCTGAGTTATTTTTTGTTTATCTTTTATCCTTTCTTGTTATTGGAAGTTCTCCTCAAATCTTGGGTGATTATTGGTAGACCCTTCATTTTTAGTGCAACAGCTTGGGAAGTAGTGGCCTGTCTGTGCGCATGTGAGCTGTCTTTTCATGTGCTCACGTCTACTTCCCACTCCTTTGACCCTTGCGCTCTTAAAATTTTTACTGCATTGCTACCATTGAAGTGGGTTATCAGAATGGAGAAAATCTATCAGAGTTGCTGTGGTTTGGTCGTGTCGGCTCTGTCTGCAACATTGTTATGTATTTATGAGGATCCTGAAAAAATAAAAATACTGAAAGAGATACCCCAGTCCTAGCATAGAATTTAATTTAAACTCCAATGTAATTTCTTGCTTATTCTAAGTGAAACCAGGAAGACCTCACAACTTTGAATTTGTCAATCCTGATAATTATATGAAGCTTTACAATGACATCCGTGTTGGCTCTCAAAGTTTCATACATTATCATGTGTTAATCAATTCAGTGTTTGACACTTAACAAAATAATATGAAAAATGCAACTACCAAATTACCATTTTATTCAAAGGAGATTCTTGTTAATGAAGTTCACTCTTCATATGGGCTAACTTTATTTTGCCCATCAAGCAAAATGACTGTTTTAATAGACAGGTTTTCTTCATACATTTAAAGGGAAATGTTACCACGTGAAGATTTTGCTTTCACATTTTTATTTAGACAACGTAGTTACAGATCCTCGTGTGCTTTCTCCTATTGTGACAGGAATGAAAGAAAACCAAGTTATCACACTCCCATCTGCAAACTCCTCCTCTGTTAACCACGGAGGCGGGTTTCCAATTTGCTCCTAACACTGAAGTACTGTTCTGAGGGTGAGTTGTGTGTGTTTCACAAACAACTTGCCAAGATACTTCGATTAAGGATGTCAATATTTTCCACAAATGTTACTTCAAAACAGTCTCTGGAGAGAGAAAGACACAGAGCATGAGTAAAAGTATCGCAGACTTTAGGTCTGACATGAAAGGAAATAAAGTTGAAACACATGTCCACCCTGCTAAAAGACAGAAGTATCTGTTTACATGGAACCTGCTTCTTTTCAGACATGGCTCTCTGCCTGTCCCACAGCATCACAGTGACAGACAACACTTCCATCAGCACCAAAGTCTGATGAGACCAACCTGAAAAACAAAGGTTGATCATTGAATAACTTACAGAGCTTATAATTTCTACCAGGCAAGTTTGTACAACGCCCTTAAAGAAGTGTCCCTCGTGCCAGCTGAAACTCAAGGCCAGGCAGCAAGGAACCCAGATCCTGCAAACCCGAAGCTGCGCTAACACACTTAGGGCCGTGGCGGGGCACTGGATCCCAACACAGCTGCCATTCTCCCTGTGTTCTCATCAACACCCCTGTAGCAAGTATCAAACCAAAATAGGAGCATTGATAGGAATCATAATGTCAGGGTTTTTTTTTTTTTTAATAAAGAAACTCACAGACCTAGTCACTCTTTTCCTAAAGCATCATAACAGTGTGCTTTTGAGGGTACATAGCTTTCTATACGTGAGATAGATACACTGCAGTCCGTGTTTGCAAGATAACAGTCTGATTCTCATTTAATATTCTCTTGACTACTGGTGTTAAAATGCTAATGGTTTTATTTATATAGACACATATTTTTTCAGGAAAATATCTTTGGGGTACTGTTTCTGTACCTGCTCTACAGTTGTAAGCTATTCCTATGAAATTAATGTTCAACCAACATAGTGTCTGTTCAAAGAATTTTCAGGTATTGCGTCAGACAAAACTGCAAGAAGCAGCTCTTTAATCGCAGCTGCTCTCCAGCTGGCGGTACTGTGATCCCACACCCAACAAACAGCACAGGACGTGCTGCTGTAACAACTGTACCCTGAGCCCTTGGTACCTCCCAACACGCCCCACGGAAAGGACCAGAGACTGATGGTGGGAGATCGAGAATCCTAGGACACAACATATGTTTCAAAATATATTACAATACTAAACTCCATTATTTGGAGCTACTGATGAGAAACTGCGGATACTGGGCGTTTGAGAGGGTGAAGCCACACTGACTGAGATCCAGGTTTACATGACTTTTCCATGTGTTTAGTGGGCTCCCCAGTCAATGTCAGGGGAGGGTCTGGAACTCCGGTGGAAAGCCAGAGTCACATGGGCTCAAAATGTTAGATAGCAGGGCTCGGGGATTTGGAGTGGCTGGGAGTTAGGGGGGAAACCACAGAGAATTACCAAAGTCTGTGCATAAAATCCTCAACTGACGCCTAACTGCCTTTGTGTGGTGGGACTCCAGGAAGCCAGAGTGAACATCCACAAGCTCAAGACGGAGCTCAGAGCAAAAGCTGCCGCCTACACCTGCGGAGAGGGGGATGGAGTCTGGAGTCTGACAAGTGCCCAGTGTGAAGGAAAGCACCTTAGGTTTTCCCAGGACCAGCCCTAGCAAAGTACACAATCAGCCTTTCACAAGCTCAAGGTAATCAGATGGTGATCTAGCTGGCAACCACAGTAAAAGTCAGAGTCTTCACAGGAAGATGAAAATAAGTCTTCATCAATGTTCGTAACGCACTAAAAAATTACACAGATTTGTGCAAATAGAGGAAAATGCAAGCCATGGACAAAACAAAACAATGTCAATATAAACAGACTTTAAAATGACCCAAATGTTGCAAAATATCAGACAAGAAATTTAGGGTAGAAGCTATACACATGATCAAGAACTTACATGAAGTGAATGAACATCACAATGAGTATATGCATGAAGTTTACCTAAAAAAATAAAGCTATAAAAAAGAGCCAAATAGGAATTTTAGAAATGAAAAATATAATCTCTGAGATGAAAATATAAAGATATGCAGTTAGCAGAAAGAGGGGCTAGTGAACTTAACCAATAGCCTATTTGAAGAGAGAGGTGGGGGGGAGAGAGAGAGAGAGAGAAAGAAGACAACATGCTGTACCACTAAAAGAAAGAAAAAGAAAAAAGAACTCCTCTGACAAATCAAAAAAGAAATCAAACGATAATATAAAAACAGCATGTTCAGTGCTGAAACTATTCCATTTAGTGACAGTTAATGAGAAAACTGATGCCATTATTTGTTGCATGTATTATATGATGCTTTACTTGTTCATTCAGGAACATATGAGAGGTGATTTTTGTAGTTTTTTTAACTGAAAAAAAACCCTATATTTTAGAGAGATTATGTGATTTCTCCAATGTCCAATTTTATTAAAGTAGGGTTTCTGTCCAAGTCTGTCAAATGCAAAATGTTTGGTCTTTTCACTATCCAACGCACCCTCCAAATGTACAACAGAGTCTAAACCCAGACCCTTTTACCACCTAGTGATTATAGTAAGAACTTACAAATTTCATACACTCGGTGCATATTGGCTGAACAATGAGAACATTGAGCAGTGTTCTGTGTCGTAATGGGATCTTTCTGAAGATTATGCTTAGACTTTACATAGTATCATTGATTATGAAATTTTCAGGTGTCAGACATACATGAAGAAAGTGATTTAAGGCAGAGGAGCTGTTTGTACTTATTCTTAAATGTAGAATGATTTTGGGACAGTATATTCTCCCGATCGAGCTTTTTATGATATAAGAGACTTTATATTGAAGTTTTAAAGACAATCCAATAGAACGTATTCTAAAATCACATAAACACATAACATATAAATTTATCATCACAATCACTTATTAATTACAGAAACAAACACAAAACAATAATAAAGTAAAAAAATTGTGATTCAAATTGAAAAGATTACTGGAAAAGTGCTTGCACATAGTGCTGGTGGGGATGTAAATTATAACAACTACTGGAGAAAAGAAAATATATAGCAATAATTTTAAGATGCATATATACTCACGATGTATTTGTATCAAAGAATATTATGTAAATATTAAAATTTTATTAATTTGCTAATGTAATTGTTATATTAATCAAAAAGCTAGCACAAGCGTAGATGTGGACTATCTCAATTTGTGTAAAATAGTATTGAAATTAAGGTAGAAAGAGGCATAGCACACCTCTTGATGATGGAGTTACGAATAATTCCATGTATTTCATTAAGCTTTTGCATATTCATTCATTGACTCACTGGACATTATCAGCAATATCGGCTATACCATTTTATAATTAAAAAACTTAAAATATTACTCCCCACTAGGCAGTCTATAATATCTAAAGTTTCTTTTGTGTATAATACTGTCCTCTTGGGCTTTGATCATTCTTATGAGTAAAACTGAAAGTAATCATCCTGAAATGTATTTTGAATACATGAGTACAAATAAATAAATTAATATCTCCAAAGTTAATTCTTCAGTTAAGCCTTCCCCGATTCCTCAGGCCCAGGCAGAATTAATAGCACTTTTATTTCTGTTCTCCAATCCTAATTTGTTTATACTTTTCCATAGTAACTGCAGCCACTCAAACTGACAGCAGCTGAGGGTAAAAGTGTTTGTCTCCCCCACCAGATTCCAAATTCTCAGAAAAGGGTTTATAAAATATTTATTATTATATTCTCCCAAAGATCTCTCATGGTACTTTATGCAGAGAGGATATTTGAATAAGCTTTATGTTACATTAAAATCTTTCATTTCTTAAAAAAAAAAAAAAACAGTTAAAAACCTTATGTGTAAAGATCAAGCATTAGTTTGACCTCCTCTTTCCCAAGTTGGATACCTTTTATTTCTTTCTCTTGCCTGACTGCTCTGTCTAGGACTTCCAATAGTGTGTTGAATAGAAGTGGTGACATTGGGAACACATGTCTTGTCCCAGTTCTTAGTGGGAATGTTTTCAACTTTTCCCCATTCAGTATGTTGCTTGTGGGTTTGTTATATACAGCTTCTATAATCCTGAGATGTGTTCCTTCTATGCCTAGTTTGTAGCGGGTTTTTATTATGCAAGCATGCTGAATTTTTTTTGAATGCTTTTTCTGTATCAACTGGGACGATCATATGCTGTTTGGTTTTGCTTCTGTTTATGTGACGAATCACATTTATTGATTTACATATGTTGAACCATCCTTGCTTCCCTGAGATGAAGCTCGCTTGGTCATGGTGAATTATGTCTTGATGGGCTGTTGAATTTGGTTTGCTGGTATTTTATTGAGGATTTTTTTTTTTTTTTGCATCTATAGTCATACAGGATATTTTTATGAGTTTTCTTTTTTTGTTGTGTGCTTTTCTGGCTTTGGTATCATGGTCATACTGGCTTTGTAAAATAAGCTGGGGAAGATTCCCTCCTTCTCAATCTTATGGAATAATTTCTGCAGTATGGGTACTAGCCCTTGGTCGTATGTCTGGTAAAATTTGGCTGTGAATCCATCTGGTCTGGGCTTTTTGTTGTTGTTGGAAGATATGTTATTACTGATTCAATCTCATTGCTTGTCATTTGTTCAGGACTTCTATTTCTTCCTGATTGAATCTTGGAAGGTTGTGTGTTTCCAGGAGTTTGTTTATCCTCTATGATTTTTAGTTTATGTGCATAGAGATTTTCACAGTATTCACAGATGATACTTTGTATTTCTGTGGTATCAGTTGTAATATCTCCTTTTTCATTTCTGATTGAGGTTATTTGGATCCTTTCTTTTGTTTTCCTGGTATATCAATTTTGTTTATCTATTCAAAGAACCAAGTTTTTCTTTCATTGATCCTTGTATTTTGTTGTTGTTGTTGTTTGTTTGTTTTCTATTTCATTTAGTTCTGATCTGAAGTTAGTTTTTCTTTACTCCCACTGGCTATAGGTTTGGTTTGCTCTTCCTTTTCTAGTTCCTTGAGATGTGTCATTAGATTGTTAATTTGTGATCTATCTGTCTTTTTGATGTTGGCATTTAAGGCTATTAATTTCCCCCTTAGGACTGATTTTGCTAGATCCCATAGATTGCAGTAGCTGTGTCCCCTTTGTTGTTCACTGTGAGTAATCTTTTGATTTTGATCTTAAATTTCATTATTGACCCAATAATCGTTTAGTGGCAGGTTGTTTAATTTCCATGACTTTGTGTAGAAATGAGTGTTTCTCTTAGAGTTCATTTCTAGTTTTATTCCACTGTGGTCTGAGAAGATACAAATTAGGATTTCTATTGTTTTGAGTTTGTTCTGACATGTTTTGTGGCCTACAGAAAGATCAATATTAGAGAGTTTTTCATGTGCTGATGAGAAGAATGTAGTTTTTGGGTAATATGGTCTGTAAATGTCTGTTAGGCCCATTTGTTCTAGAGTCCCATTTAAGTCCAGTGTTTCTTTCTTTATTTTCTGCTTGGATGATCTGTCAAGTTTTGTCAGTGGGGTGTTGAAGTCCTGTCAGTGGGGTGTTGAAGTCCCCAGCAATTATGATGCTGCTGTTTATCATTTTGCTTAGTTCTAGTAAAGTGTTTGTTTTTTGAATCTAGGCGCTCCTGTGATAGGTGCATTAATATTAGGGTTATAATGTCTTCTTATTGACTTGATCCCTTTACCATTATATAATGAATATCTTTGTCTTTCTTTACTACTGTTGATTTAAAGTTAATTTTATCATAAGAATGGCTATACCTGCTTTATTTTGGCTTCCATTTGCATGGAATATTTCTTTTCCATCCCTTCACCTTGAGACTGTATTAGTCCTTGTGGGTTAGATGTGTTTCCTGTAAACAGCAGACACTTGGGTTATATTTTTTCATCCATTCATCCAGCCTGTGTCTCTTGAGTGAGACATTCAGACCACTAACTTTGATTGATAAAATTGATATGTGGGATGCCATTCTGTTCACTCTGTTGGGTAGTACTTTATTGTTTTGTTTTGCCTCTTATGCTATTGTTTTATATAAGCTTTGAGCTTTAACTTTTGGGTGGTTTTACACTGGTGGGTGTCTATCGTGCTGATCCATGATAATACGGTCCTGAGTATTTCCTGTAGGGCAGATCTTGTCTTGACAAATTCCCTGTTTGTTAGTCTGGAAAAGTCTTTATTTCTCCTTCATATATGAAACTTACTCGGCAGGATACAGAGTTCTAGGCTAATTCTAGAAGTTATTCCATTTTTAGAAGACTGAAGCTGGGTCCCCAATCCGTTGAAGCTAGTGCGGTCTCAGTTGAGAGATCTCCAGTTAGCCTGATGGGTTGTCCTTTTTAATTTACTTGATGTTTTTGCCTTACGGCTCACACAACTTCTTCCTTTGTGTTGAATTTGGCCTGACGACTGTGTGTCTTGGTGATTGCCTCTTTGCAATGAATCTCCCAGGTGTTCATTGAGCTTCTTCTACCTGGATGTCTAAATCTCTGGAAACACCAGGGAAGTTTTCCTTAATTATTCCCTCAAATTGGTTTTCCAGGCCTGTGTGGTTTTTTTTCACCTTCATGGATGACTATGATTATTATATTTGGCTGTTTTACTTAATTCCATATTTCTCATAGGCTTTTTCCTTCCCCTTAATTCTCTGTTCTTTATTTTTGACTGACTGAGTTAATTCAAAAGAGTTGTCTTCGAGCTCTGGGATTTTTTTCTTTTGCCTGGTCTAGTCTATTCTTAAAACATTCTCCTGTGTTTTGTATTTCCTTAAGTGGATTTTTCATTTCTGGAAGTTCTATTTGGTTTTGTTTTAATATGTCAAACTCTTTAATGAATTTTTTAATTAGTTTTCTGAATTATTTTTCTGGTTTCTTTGTGTTGGTTTTCCATTTTATCTTGGATTTCATTGAGCTTCTTTATAATCCATGTTTGTAATTCTTTATCTGTTATTTCAATATTTTCATTTTGGTTGGTATCCATTACTAGAGAGCTGGTGTTCCCTTTGGGTGGTGTTCTTTCACTCTGATTTTTCATATTTCCATACTTTCATATTTTCATACTTCTTTCACTGATTCCTTCTCATCTGGGGAAGTTCTCATTTCTTATTTTTGGATTTTCTTTTGTTTAGATGGGGCTTTTTTTCCCTTCCCTCCTCACTCATAAGGGAGTGTCTATAGCATATGTTAGGGAAGAACATTTGACTTTGCTTATGGGTGCTATGTTGGGGGTCTAGGTTCTAGATGAATGCCTTGGTTATAGATATCCTTAATGTGGTGGTTTCCTCAGTTGCTAGTTGTTTGTAGGCTATAGTAATGGTGACCTATGTGTGTGGGCAGATTCCCTGTCTCTCTTTGATGAGGGAGGATGGAGGTCTTTGAGATCCTTTCTCTATCCCCAGCCCTGTGGTCTTCTTAACAGTTTGAATTGTATTGGCATGTCCAGTTTAATCTCTGACACACTAGGTGGTGCTAGGAGGTAAAAGTCAACCACACCTTGTATGATTGAGTCAGTAAATGCTGTAAATGGTTGTGCAAATTGACCTCCCTGTCAGTAGGTGGCCAGAAGTAACAAGCTATAGTGTTCTTTCTGGGACCTGTGACCCTCTCTAGCCCCTCAGAAGAAGCACTTGAATGTCCCCAGTAGTGAGCGGGGCCCTGGAATTTCCAGGTGAGTCCTTAATTCTCTGCCAGAGCAGAGGTGTGTGGCAAAGTAAGGCTGGGCAGGGCTAGGTTGGGTGAGCCTGCCCTCAGGCTCCACAAAATTAGTAAGGTAGCTGCTTTGGTTGGAGTCAATGATCCACTCAGGCTTCCATGGAAAGCCACCTGGGAGGAGCTGAAGTCCCCACCCAGCCAGAAAGTCTGCTTGTGGAGGTGGCGGGGCCATCTGAGATCCACAATCTGGTCATCAGGAGCAGGTATTGCTCTTCTCCTCCTCCCTGCCCCTGCTCCACAGTCTCCCTCTGGCATCTGCCAGGAGACAGGAGCACAAACTAGCTGACCTCCCTCACAAAGTCACTGCAGGCTGGGAGCTTTCTTGTCCAGGATCCTGGGACGAGAGAGTGGCCTTCCTGTGGGAGAAGGGGTTCTCCATGATTGTGCTGCAGCAGGGACACACTGTGTTCTTTTTTCAGTTAGCTCATGTGGGCTCTCTTGCCTCCCAAGATTAGTTCACAAATCTCCTCTCTGTGCCCTCAAGCAACATAATCGAGTTCTAGGGGTTTGGGATCTGACCTGCAGTCCTGTCCCTGGGTCCCTAAAGATCAATCCCTGACTGTAACAGGTAGAAGCATGCCAGTCCTCAGTAGCCTATGGGGTATGCAAGCTGGTTTGATGTCCCTCTGCTTCAGGGTATGACCTGCTCTGATGGAGCAGCTAGGCAAGCAGCACTGGGAGAGCTGGTGAGCAGGGAGCTCACAGTCTGAGCACCCCTTAGTCCTCTGCATGTCTTTAAGAGGAAAAGGTTGAGCCCCACTCCCTGTGTATGGAAGCCATGACAGAGGAGAAGCATCAGCTCCTGACTTCCCCAGCTCAAGTGTCTCTCTCTGCAGCCACAGGCAGTTGAGGAAAATGAGAGAATAAGAGTCTGAATGGAAGAAAGCTAGCACTCTGGTCCTCTCTGTACCCCTTTCCAGAAAGCAGGCCTCCAAGAATGTCCAGCCTCTGGGTCATGTAGATCCCCTGGGTCCTCCCAGTCCCCTGTGACTCGTGCAGTCTGGGACAGAGTTGGGAAATGATTTTGTGGGAGAGACCAAAATGAAAACAGAGGGGCTGGAGCCCCATGGGGATGACAAAGCCACACAGTGGGTGCAAAAGCAATATGGTGTCTGCCATCATGACTCTGGTCTGTGGTGACTGGAAGTTCACCAAGGGTGCTGGCAGCCTGGTGCTTTGTCCTCAAGAAGCTCCCAGTTTACTGGTGGCAGCAGCTTTGGGGCTCATGAGGGTATAAAAGCTCTCCAGCAGCTCAGGGACCTGCTGAGTGCCAGAGATGTGAGGGAGGGAGAAACAAACTGCCCCACCTACCCTTTTCACCAGACTCCAAGCTTCTTGGGGTGTTGACCTCTGTTGTTATCTTGCTCCTTCTTCTTCTGCTCCACAGCTTCTGCCTGTGGAATCTCTTGGAGGTTCTGGCACTTTTCTCTCAGAATTACTCCTGATCTATGATTGTTTTTTGGTTTTTCTTTTTCATCTAAAACTTTTCCTTCTTCTGAGACGACCTGGCAGCAAGTGTCTCTGGCCATGAAGAGTAGGATGTGTCAGGTAAGGAGATCTGGGCAATCTAAGCTGGAAAGTTCATTCCCACAGCCTGTTTTTATCACATAAGACCAATGATGACGTCTGGCCAAGCATGGAGGACTCATAGTATAACACACTGTTTGCTAACATAGGAGATTGGTGTCATGAGAAAGTCCAAAAAATATCTCTTTGAGACTCACAATCAAGCAAAAATTGAGTGCTCGTGCTGGGATCTGGTTATAACCTTACTTTGTCTATTGGTAAAATACAGAGCACGTCGACCTGACAAAACATCATGGCTGGTATCCCTAGTTCTCACCTGCACCTTGCTCAGTCCCTTCTGGGACAAGCACTCTCATGTGCTGACTGTGTGTGCACTCAGACACATGGATGCTGAGCATTCAAAAGTCCGGAAGCTGGCTGACCAGAGAGAAACTCATATTGAGAAATGAACTGACCACGTAGGTTATTCACAACCAGGGAAGGGAGCAAAGCAGGAGAGGAAGAATAAGCATGAGAGAATTCTGTCAAGACATGAAGTTTTCCAATGAGGGCTCCAGGAAGACCGACCCGGCAAGATCTGAGAACTGTGGGGAGAGGTGTTTAGCCTCAATCTAGAAATATGGAGAACTAACTGGATGTTCACCAGCTCATAAGAATAGCTTGAAGTGACAGCCAGGCAAAACATATTTCAAAAGCAACCTAAGCATGGAGAGTAGCTATGGGTGTGCAGATTCTTACTTAATCACGCTATTTTCAATGTATCTGAAAATGCAATCTTAATGTGGTGCCACACATTTAAAATAGATTCGTTAGGTCCATAATAATGAAATATTTCTTAGGTTCTTAGATGGGAAACTGAGACCAAATGTTGTAATACCTGTTTAAAATTACTAAGTAAAAAAATATTTCAGTTTCAAACATACAAATAGAAATAGGGGTTGTTTATCCTTAGTCTCTGCTCTGTTTCGACTTATTTAATTAGTGCTGAAGGAAATCTCAATTATAGAACTACAGTACATCCAATTGGCAATTGACTTTATGACAATGTGCATCTAAATGAAGCTACCGAAAAAAGACTGCTTCCAACAGCCTCCACATGAAAATAACGACAGTCATTTACTGCCACCAGAGAGTGTTTCCTTGCTGGGAATTAAGGGACAGTCTGTTGAAAGTCAGCCCATATGTTCAAAGGTCATGATTCTATGACTTAGGCGCACATTTATCACAGGGATAAGAAAAGACCCACTTTCTGTGAAAAGGTCAGCTCCAGAGAGAGCATCAGAATTCTTGTGCCGGCTGGTCTCTGGTGACTTTATTATGTGCTGCACATTCTTTATAGCCTGCATTTGAAACCACCTGTCTAGTGCACTTCCTGCTTGTGACAATAACAGTTCCACTGTCCCATCGACACCACTCTAATTAGGATTAAACTTCACCCGCTGAGATTACCTGACTCTCTGGCGCGTTGCCATCCAATAGGCAGCAGACGCTGCGTTGCCATTTTCATAAGGAAAGAAAAAAAATTTTTTTTTTGAGTCACTAACTGCTAGCAGTGGAAGAAGGGTTAATGGAGAAGTTGCCATATGGATAGAGTTAATTCAAATGTAAAAGGAAATATTAAGAAAATCATGTGCTCTGATTGACGCAGTTACAGAATGGAAAGTGTCAAAATATAATGATGCAGAAATCCTCTTTCAAAAATATTTTGAAGCACCAAATAAAACAATCTTATTTTAATCTAGTCTTATACTAAAATAGCTTTTCCAGGGGGCTGTACCTTTGGAATCAGGCTACTTTGTAGCATTGAATGAGAAAGTTTCAGAGATTCAACACACAGCTAAGATAAAGAATCAAATCTACAGTTGTTTAGACTACAGCTCTTAAATGGTGGAGATCATTTCTTCTTGTAATTGATAATGGAATTAGAGTTCCTTTTTATCTTGTATAATGTCTTTTACACAGCATTGGCTTATACCTGTGATATACAGAGATACTGAGGGTATTGTTTTATTTCTTTAAAAACACTAAGATAACATTAAAAATAGAAAGTTAAAACAAAAATCATTGCAGCATATCTGTAATGAAACAGAATCAATTTTTAAAAATCCCTAAAACCACTCAACCTTGAGTATAGCCATTAACCAGTTGAATCTGCTCCTCTACTGATGCAAAAACGTCATCAGTCCTCACTTCGGACCCCTCAGAATTCCAAATATGTGATTTTATTTCTTATTGTACTAAGCCTCCTTTTAATTTAGACTAACAGAATAATTTATTTTTCACATTTTATATTCCCAATTTTATTCATCTCTTTATAATTTTTATTTCCAAGATTTTATTTAGTTCAAGAAAAATTGTGGAAACTGAGATCAAGTAGAAGAAATTGAAGTTTTCTCAGGAAATTGCATGCATTATTTACTCTGTAGGCATACAGCTGTCATCAATTATGCACTCACCTACAGACCACCCAAATTAGAAACCCATGTTTAACGGAGAAGAATTCTGGGAAATTATTTTGCACTGTGCTGTTGGTGAAGGCACAGTTCTAATTTCAATTCACTTTTTGAGCATTTGATCACATGTAACAAATTATATCCAGAAAAATTCTATTTGATACTTGTATGAAAAAATATTTTTGTTAACAAATCCATTTGTGAATAACGCTCTGGAATATATCAATTCAATTTAGTATGTGTTCTTGCTTACATGTTAGAGTATGTCTGAATTGAATGCATGTTTATGCAAAATTACGTAGAGGATAAAAATAATTCCTAGGCCAGATATTTTTCAAAACCACTTTTTCTTAAGAGTTTTTGGACCTCTATTTACCCTTTATTTGCTAATGAATGTTCATATAAGTGCCAGTTCTCCTTAACCACATCTTTTTATTCACTATATTTTACTCACAGACAATTTTTTGTTATTTAATTTCTATGCCATAGTCTTTGGAAAAGTCTGATGTAGAAGAAACCTTTCTCTCAGACTTCAGTAATTAAAAGTACACACATTTAAAATAGCAACAACTGAACAATAAACTTTCACTGTATGTTGCTTACATATGGAAGGTTAAACATTTACTTTACCTTTTTTTCTTAAGAACATTTAACCATCTCTTCAAGTCCTATCCCAAAAAAATTCATGATGAAAGTCTCAGAAGTAAGATAATATTTAAGAAAAAAAGAGCTTAGAGACAACAGAAATTTAAGGGCAAAAATCCAGAATTTCAAAGAACTACATAGAAAGTAAGAATTTAGTACTACTTCAAGCAAAGGTCTACAGAGTTACAAAGACTATTCATGTAATAAATATGCTATTTTGCCCTTCTTCAGTTATATAGTACAATATTTAACACCAAATTTTTTTAATTGAATATGCCAGAAAATTATTCTTTAATTGTTTTATATTATTTTATGTTAACGTGAATGTTTCAATTGAGACCAAATTGAGAATTTCACATTTTATAACTAAAAACCCAAAGCAGGAGTATCTGGGTTCCTCACACACCATTAGGAGGCGATCCCCCCTCATGGGACTGGCCGGTAAGCACCCGGAGTGAGACACAAAGTTTAAACGGAGGCCTCTACGATGTATTGTCAATAAAACAATTCTCTTAT
The DNA here is from genome assembly GCA_963574885.1 of Lepilemur ruficaudatus. NCBI lineage: Eukaryota > Metazoa > Chordata > Mammalia > Primates > Lepilemuridae > Lepilemur > Lepilemur ruficaudatus. Next base: position 337 of record CAUYRT010094586.1, on the reverse strand, counting down.
CCTAGTCCCCAATCTCGGTACGTTCCACTGGTTGAATAGCGGTAAGTGTGGACTGTATTTTTACTAGAGACCAAGGTTGCTTCAGGAACCGTTTGAAGTAGGTATTGGCATGGCTATTTGTCAGCACGAAAGACATTTTCCCCTTGAAATTAAAAAAAAAAAAAAAAAAGTACCAAACCAGCTGCACTTGACTGAGTTTGGGTTTTCATGAGATACACAAAAAGCTAGCAAGAGACATGTGTGTGTGTGTGTGTGTGTGTGTGTGTGTGTAGAGAGATAGAATAAAGATTAAGATGTGTGTTTATAATCAATTTGTTTTGAGAAAGTGTTGCTATTG
>CAUYRT010094585.1:0-17489 GCA_963574885.1 Lepilemur ruficaudatus | reverse complement strand
ATGGCTGAATATCATCCCATTGTATGTATATATCTTAATTTTATCTATTCATCTATTGATGGACATTTAGGCTGTTTCTACCTTTGGCTATTGTGAATAATGCTTCTGTGAACCTGCATGTACTTATTTAAGTACCTCTTTTCAACTTTAGAAGTGGAGTTTTAAAAATTAAATTTAATTCCCTGGAAATACATGAGAAGTAAAAGAGAGATTAGGTTGACACTGAAATTATCCTTCCAAATTTCATTATCTTTTAGGAAATTATATAGTGCAATTTATATCATTAAGACTTAATCTTCTGAAACATTAGTAGATAGAGATAAAGGTTTTAGGTAACAAATAATGTCAAAGAACATTGGAAGTTCTCAACTGTTGTAAATCTCTGACTGAGCTTCCAGTAGAATTTGGCAAAGGCAATTATTATCATTCTAAAGAGATTCTTGGAAAATATGTGACCTTCTCTAGAACTGAAATCCCTCAACATCAGGTACCTTTTGCTAATCAGGCTGTAATAAGATGCCCTTGACAGACAAAACAGCAGAAATAATTTTACAACCATTTTAGGATATGCTCATTATTGTTTTGCATTAATTCTTCATTTCTGCATCAAGTTCCACCACCAACATGAAGGTCTTGTAAAGAGATATTTGGTAATACTGCAGCATCCTCACCAACCCTGTGAACTTCTGATTTAGATTATTACCTACAAATAACTGACTGTTGGTGTGGGTATGAGTAGCAGATTCTAAACACTCCAAACACAGGCATACCTTACTTTTTGGTGCTTCACTTTATTGCACTTTGCAAATATTCCTTTTTTTTTTTTTCCCTACAAATTGATGCTTTGTGGAAGTCCTGCATTAAGCAAATCTATAGGCACAATCTTCCCAATAGCATGTGCTTACTTTGTGTTTATATGTCACATTTTGGTAATTCTTGCAATATTTCAAACTTTTAAATTTTTATTGTATCTGTTGTGGTGATCTGAAGAAGATCTAGCTAATATCATTGATAAAAATCACTAAACTAAATGATACATTTTTAATATAGACGAAACACCCTTATATTGAAAGATGTCATCTAAGAGTTTCAGAGCTAGCCAGGAGAAGCTAGCTTCAACGAGCAGGATGACTCTGTTAGAGGCTAACACAGCTGGTGACTTGAAGTTGAAGCTAATTCTCATTGACCATTCTGAAAAATCCAAGGGCCCTTAAGAATTATGTTAAATCTGCTTTGCCTGTGCTCTATAAATGGGACAAAAAGCCCAGATGAGGGCACATGTGTTTATAGCGTGGTTTACTGAGTATTTTAACCCCATTGTTGAGACCAACTGCTTAGAAAAAAAAGATTCCTTTCAAAATATTACTGCTCATTAACAATGCACCTAGTCAGCCAAGAGCTCTGATGGAGATGAATAAGAGATGAATGTTCCTCCCATGCCTGCAATCACAATGTTCATTCTACAGTCCATTGATCAAGGAGAAATGTTTACTTTTAAATATTATTATTTAAGAAATGCATTTCATAAGGCTATAGCTGCCATAGATAGTGATTCTTCTGATGGATCTAGGTGAAGTAAGTTGGAAAACTTCTGGAAATATTCACCATTCTGGGTGCCATTAAGAACATTTGTGATTCATGGGAGGAATCACAAATACCACCATTCACAGGAGTTTGGAAGAAGCAGATTCCAACCCTCACGGATAACTTTGGTTCAAGTCTTCAGTGGAAGAAGTAACTGCAGATATTGTGGAAATAGAAAGAGAACTGGAATTAGACCTGAAGACATGACTGAATTGCTGTAATCTCTTAATCTTTGAACAGATGAGGAATTCCTTTTGTGGATGAGCAACTTCATAAGAGAACTCCTGTACTTCCAGTGAAGATGTTATAAACAACAAAGAATTTAGAATATTCCGTATACTTAGCTGACAAAGCAGCAGTAGGGTTTGAGAGGATTGACCCTAATCTTGAAAGAAGTTCTACTGTGGGTAAAATGCTATCAAACAGTGTCATATGCTATAGAAAAGTATTTGTGAAAGGAAGATTCAATCTATGTGGCAAACTCCATTGTTCTCTTATATTAAGAAATTGCCACAGCCATCTCAGCCTTCAGGAACTGCCCCCCAATTGGTCAGCAGCTATCAAGATTGAGGTAAGACGGTCCACCAGCCAAAACATTTGCTGAAGGCTCAGATGACTGTCAGCATTTTGCAGCAATAAAGTATTTTTAATTAAGGTATGTACACTGTTTTTTAGACATAGTACTATTATACACTTAACTATAGTACAGTGTAAACGTATCTTTTATATGCACTGGGAGACCAAAAGATTCATGTGACTTGCTTTACTGAGATATTCATTTTATTGTGGTTGTGGTACTGAACCCACAATATCTCTGAAGTATGGCTACATACATTATATAGATATATAAACTAATATTTTAATACTTAAAATTTCAGTGTCTGATATATACTGTACACACTTTGAATGCTCAGTAGCCACATGTGGTTCATGGCTACATAGATAATAAAACATTTCCTTCATTGCAAAAATTTCAATTTGACAGTGCTGAACTTGTTGAATAAGACAAGAGTCACAGAATAATAAGAGTTTTTCCCGACTAGAGAATCATGAAACAGCATACTTTTTGCAGAGAATTAAAAACATTTTTCATTAATAAAATATAAATTATAATGTCAAGAGTAAAGGGAGATGTAATTGGATTTTTAGCCATAGGCAAGATTATGGCCTCTATGCCATTCTAAGTAACTGAGAATTTATACTCTAGGCCAGGGCATATTTCTAAAATAATGTTCCTGTAAGCAGGAATCCATGAGATATTAATTGGTGCTGAAAGAAAAAAAAAAAGAAGAAAAGATTTCACTGGCATAAGGAACATAGAAAAGAATTTCCTTCAAATCCACCATTTTGCTGTATCCCACCATTCACATGAGTAGATTACATATCCTCATGTCACCATCTAAAAATTTATCATTTAAATGTATTCTAAAACTCAAAGAAAAATGAAACATCTGCTTGGATAGAATGCCCCCTCCTGCCTTTACCCAATTCGTGGTAAACCAGTCCAGAAAAGAAGCAGAAAATGATGAGACCTTAAACGATTCTAAGCAGAAAAGTGAGTTGGTCAGCCATCCACTCCAGAGAGACCGCATGGCAGTGATGTGAAGGGGGATTCACAGCGACAACGTAGAGGCAAACAGTTTGAAAGTTACTTCATTAATCTGTGTAGATATGACACAGTTCTCAATTAGAGCAAGGACACTGCAGAGAAAGTAAATGGCATCTATTTAAGAAAACGGAAAATACAATTGTAGACCCTGTGCATAAGGAAAGGAAAAGAGTCTCACATCACCTCCATTTTTGGCACTGAAGGATAACCTCACAATGACCTGAAATAGCCGTTATAGAAAAATGGGCATTGTGGGGAAATACAGTCATTTGTTTTGAAAACAAAATGATTTTCAAACACTTATAAATATCCTGGTAAAGCTAGATATTTACACTCACTTCCTACCACTCTTTTTCTGCTCCAGGCAGACCCAGATATGAGAATTTTCCCTTCTTTAATTATTATTACATTATCACTACTCAAGATATTAATGTGCGTGCCACACGAGAATGAAAGTTGGGAGCAAGAGAAGGGCTTTGCATAAAAGCAACGAAAAATATTTAGAATAATATGTTTGACCTTTCTTTGGTTATCTGCCGGCCCACAGTCCCTTTTTGGTCATTCTTTTAAGGTCGGCTGCATTGCCTGATATACTTTTCTCATTTTCTCTTTGTTGTCCTCATTCCCAAATCCATGTTAACTGATTATATAGAATAGTTTTGCTCTCTCTTTGGCCCTGTCTCCTTCCAACCATGGTCTCAGGACTTTATGTTTTATTCCTAAAATTATTTTGTCTAGGTATATTTTTAACCACAGAAAATTCCTTTCCAATTAATAAAAAAAAAATGCTTTTTTTTTTCATTTTATTCTTCCCTTAGTTTTAAAGTTTCTGATATGTTTTGTTTAGTTATTAGAGTTGGTACTTTTTCCCTTTCTGACTCTGTACAACATCTTAAATATTAATCCTATTTAGTTTTACCAGAGATATTTTCAGGTCAATTCTGACATGTCAGTTTATCATGCAAATAAAATACCAAGTCCCCTACTATCATGTGGACCCTTGGTGGCAGCTGTTCCAAAACTTCTAGAACTAATCTGCTGGCATCATTCTGTTTGATACTAGAGCCCACAGATATAATAGCTATAATTAAGTTTATTTCCTTAGGAGAATAGAATTACAGATACTTGTTTTGTCCCTTATGATTCAACTGATTATGCTTCATCAAGCTTGAGTTTGTTTGGATATTTTAGGAGTTTCCTCAGCTGTTTTGTTTTGTTTTGTTTTGTTTTCTAAATTAGTAATTATATACACTGTTGCAACTCCTGGCAACCAATGGATATTAGGACACTTGATTTATTTGTAGCTGTGATCTGCCCATTTATGTTTGCTGGTATTTTAAGTCGTTTATTTTCCTAATGAGGTTTAAAATTTTATTTTTAATACCAGTTTACTGGATGTGAATTGCTTTTTTTTTTATTTACATGTTAGTTAGATAGCAATTGAATGTATACAAATATGCTTTTGTAAAGTCTGTATTTCTTTATGCTCATAAGGTAGCAAAGTGAAAGAACAAAAACAGGGGCATCAAAAATTTATCTCGTAACCCATCTTCATTTTATAGACATAGGAGCTCTTTGCTTTCTGAGTTTTACAGACCACAGTCTTGTGTCTCATTTTGGTTGCTACTCTCCATTTATCCCCTTGGATTAGTGATTCTGTTATGGATTCCATACTGGCTTTGAACCTCATTCCTCCTCTTGTTGGCTGAACTGTGTTTGGCACCATCTCTTGAATATTCTGCACTGGTCGACCTCAAATCCTCCCTACCCCCAAGCCCACCTCTTCCTATGCACTCCGCTCATGACTCCCACCTAACGATGAAACTGGAGCATAAAAGGGTATTTTGTTGATACTCCTTCATCATTAACAACAATATGATAACCTCTGGATCTTTAAAATCAATTTTACTACTGATCTAATTTGGTGTTCATGTTGATTTTTTCCTTTGGGTTCTTTAGCAATTCTTGATTATTTTACTTTTCTATATTATATTTACCTGTTTTTAGATGTTTAAAATATGTTTTAGAGGAAAAGTTAGTATACATTGAGAATAAACACATATGTCATTAATTTAATTAATTCCAGTAATCTTTATTCGCCGTCTCCTATTTCTGAAGTATAGTACTAGGTGCTTTGAAAAATACTGAGATGAATAAATCATTGGTTAGCATCTAAAAGCATATATACCAGTCATGGTAATAGAAAACCCATATAAATTATAATAATATGAAGTAGAAAGTACATGAAGACAGGCACATATTTAAGAAACTTTCAAAAAGCAGAGATAATTTCAGATCTGATGAAATGAAAAAGCCATTTTAAGTCAGTTGACATTCAGGCTGGGCTTTTAAAAACAGACAATTACAGGCAATTATAATGTCATGAAGAAAAAAATGGGAGGTTTATACAAGACATGCATATTCAAGTTGTGCTAGATTTCAGGATGCGCAATGTTCCGAAGAATAGAAGTTTAAGTCACAATCAGATGATGCAAGACCTGTTATAGGGACACAACTCATTATTATTTGGAAATGGGATAATACAATTTGAACTGATGTACTGACATGCCTTGATGGGTGGGATCAGTTTCACTAGGAAAGGGTTTGTTCAGCACCCTCCTACTGTCTTGTCCTCTCACCTTCTGCCAGGTGATGATGCAACAAGAAAATTCCTTTCAGATACCAACACCTTGATATCCTCCGCCTATAGGACCCTGAGCCAATAAATGTTTTTTCAATATAAATTACCCAGTCTGTGGGGTACTGTTACAGCAGCTCAAAGAATACAAAAAACAGATGTCAGAAGAGACTTTGCTGATGTGATCAAAGTAAGGTTTTTGTAAAGGAGAGGTGATCCAAGATTATCAAGTGGCCCTGATATAATCACAATAACCTTTGTAAGAGGGACAGAGGAGGGCTTAGAGTCAGCAGAGATGGTGATATGAAGCAGAGATTAATTCATTTTGAAGATGAGAGAAGGAGCCACAAGCCAAGGAACACAGGTAGCCACTGCTAGCTAAAAAGAGCAAGGAAATGGGTTCTCTTCTCAGAGTTCCAGAAGGAAACAGTCTTTCTGACATCTTTACTTTAATCCAGTACAGATGATTTTGGACCTTTGACCTCATCAATTTAAGAGAATAGATTTGTGTTATTTTAAGCCCCTAAGTTTGTAGAAATTTTTTACAGCAGCAACAGGAAATGAATACATCTCTTTAATTTTTCACATCCTTCACCATATTATAACTCTGTGAAAAGTGGAATAAGGGTGATTTCCCTCTCTCATTTTCTTAATTTTTATCACAACATTTGCAGAGTCTGGCAAAGTGCTTGGTGCATGGTATGCATTCACTACTCCATGTATGTTTCATCAAATTTATGATGAATAAAGAGACACGGTTAAGAGTCCACAACTTTAGATTCAACACTGAGCTTCTTTCAGATATAACGCAGATAAAAGTTATTAGAACTAGGGTAACCTGAAGTATAAATGTATTAAGAAATTAATAACAGTATTTATGGAACAACAAACCAAATATTTTTGTTTTGATAGAAAAATAAGTATTTAATTGCAATTTTATAAATATATGAGGTTGATAGATTGAAAGTCCTATAGTTCCTAAAACTGGTATGATTGCAGCAGATTATACAAGTTATAGAGTAATTAAAATCTCTGCTTAACAGAGTGTAATAAACATGTGAAACTCATTATTCCGGATATGGTCAATCTGGAAATGTCAAAGATATCCACACACAATTTGGATGATTAATTCATAATAATATGGCAAATTAGACAGGGACAATTAGCCCCTAAACAATGAGGTTGTTCCAGGGAGGTTAATAAATAGTATATATGAGATCCCCTGATGTCACCTTCAGAAGGAGATGAAGATGGATTGGTCACTGTCCATTTCTTATGTTCCTTTTCAACATTCAGATGAGCCCTCAGACATGGAGCAGAATAGAATCCATACACAGCAATGCTGTTGTGTATGCATAATGTGATTTATAAAACTTTCTTCAAATAACAGTGACAGGCCCCAGCATAAGGATAATTACAAGCAGGATCATCTAAAGAATTTACAAAGACAGCAAGCCTACAACTGAGAATGAATAGGTCCATCAATAACACAAATAGCACCATGTGAGAGAACGATGTACAAATTACAAGGCAGAATGAACTTATTTAACAGCACCTGGGAACTTATCCAGGAATATTTTATGTTTTCTCTGAAAGAACATTTAATGTGCATAGAAAATAGGGCAATTTTCATGACAAAGTCCTAAATAGAGAGAACATTCAAATGTCATCAAATTATGCTTTGCCTAAAGCTAAAACATAAAATACCCTTCCAATTTTTTCACTAACAAAGTTTATGTGATCTGTTTCTTGTTCTTTGATCGATTCTTATAATAAAGGCACCTATTTTAATGTATTATCAGAAAATGCGGTGATTGTATTATAGCAGGAGGAATATTGTATTTATTCAATTATAATATGCAATTACTAAACTTGCTCAATATTAAAGTGAATGCCACAAACATTAAAAGCTAAAAAATTACTTTTCATTCCATGTTTGATTACCAATATGTGAATCAAATTAAAAAAAGTCTTGTGTTAAATTTAGAAACAGTCACTTCTCTTTCTTTTATCATATTTAAAGTGTATTTGCTTTTACATGCATAAATCTTGATGAATTTTATTAATTAATAAGTATAGATACTTTTAGAAAATGTGTTTATTTAAGACTTTTATACACGTTTATCTTCTCAAAAATATTTTTTAAATGTCTTTTTATGTAGGACTCAAGAAGCCAGTTAACTGCATGCAGTCCAGCTTACTTACACAAAAAGTGAGAAAAATATTATCCACATAAAAGAACAAGTTTCCTAGACTTCTATATAGATATTGGGGCTAGACTTGCATCCATGTCTGTAAACCATGTGTGTGTATAGAGGGCATGTGTGAATTGTAATACTTTCTAATATGGCAATCACCCTAGACCATGTCAGAAATACTCAGGGCTTATGAGTGAAAAATGAAAAAGAAAAAATTCAGAGGAGAAGACTAGAGCTATGAATTATGCAAATAAAAAATAAATATATAAAAAGAGGCAAATAACTGTGCCCATAGTGGTATATGTACATATAAAAGAATTTTCCTTTTTTTACTGCTCCTTTTTTGCCATATATGAGAATTCTTCTGCCAGAGAATATGTATCTAATATGTCAGTTTGTTTATTTTTGCCATTTAGGAATTTGTGTGTATGCTGTAATAAAGAGAAATTGATTATATTAATAAAAACATAAAAAGTCAGTTTTTACTATGCATCAGTTTTTACTCCCCAAATTTAAAACTGCCTTCTCCACACATTTAAATTTTCTGTATTCATATCTTGTGCTGAGACCCCATTTCTGAGTCTAAATTTGAATTTCCTATTTCCATATTCATAATCTACATGTCAAAAGGAGGATGGATAATTGTATTCATAGAATTTGTTTTTTTCCTTCCATTTCCTATATCATTAAATGACATAAAACCCAAGGAATTATGATAGACTCTTCTATGGCTCCTTTTCTACCATATCCAATGAATCACTACATTTTCATGAAATTGTCTCTCAAGATCACCTGCTTCTCTCCATCTGATGATCATAGTCTAAGGTCACAGCCATATCGCTTCCTGCTTGCATCACTGATCTAGCATTGAAAGGTTCTCTGTCTCTAGGCAGATCCTGATCCAGCAACACCTTCCAATCTACTGCCAGTGATTTTTGAACCCATGTTCAAAAATCAACTAGTTATGATCAACTCACACCCCTGCTTAAGATCCTTCAAGGACTTTCAACCATCATCAAAAGAAAATTTGTATAGGAGGAAGCTGTTCAACCAAAACATTTTTATTTCAGGTAATTCCTAGTTCTTACCTTATTTGAGCCTCCTTTAATCAATACTTTTAGTAAAAGGTATTTCATGTTTCCCGGGGGAGGGCAGAATTTGGTTGATAATGGGGAGGTCATTGCTTTGCTATGGATATCAAAATAGTGTTGGAGTTGAGTACTAAAAGTACAGGTGAGAAAACAGGTTACAACAAATGATGTTCTACATGTTTTAGGCTTCTTTGGAAAAGAGAGGAAGAAGATTTCTCAGAATTCCGAAAGTAGAATTTCTATATGTTAAGATCCAAATCCGATTGTCTCAGATCATGGAGAGTGTTGTTGTTTTTTGTTCTTTGTTTTGTTTCATTTGTTGTTTTTGTCTACAAAGCAGCTAGAAAAATGTGGGACTTCAGAGAGTTGTTGTGCTGAAAAAATAGGTGAATGGATATCTATTTTTTGTTATCAAAAGATGATGGAAGGAGAGAAATAGAAAAGGCAAAAGTTTAGATATGAATTCTGTCTTTATTCCTGGTTCTAGCAAACAGTTAGCTTGAAAGGGCAATTTATTACACAACTAGGAGGCTGATGTCTCTCTTCTATCCCTGCAATGCTGAAAGTATACAACCTTTTCAGAGAATTCTAGTTTCTCTGATAATTAGTTTAATACAATGCCTGAGTACAGGAATATCAATTCTGAGGAAAATACTTATGTAGATGGACCTGAGACATATATGTCATTCTCCACTGACAACACACAACATATAGATGATCACAATTTTCCCCTGTGCCCCAGTGGGGCAAAAATGGGGGGTGGATGCCAGATGGAAGAACAATGATGTGAGAGGAATCTGTCACTAGGAGGGATCCAATGAGTAGACACATGGACAAGGAAGGCCCAACCCTGGGCTGTGGAAGTGCCGTTGCTCTCATGGCAGCCACAGTGAGTCACCACAGGAGAACCCATAGGTATTGGTCACCGTCTTACATAAACACCTGGGACTACTCTGGATCCAGCAGGGTAATCCAGGGTAACTCTCCCATCTCATGACTTTTTACATTAATCACATCTGCAAAGTCCCGGTAGACATGCAAGGTAAACATATTAACAGGTTCTGGGATGAGGTAGTGGTTATTTTAGCCAGTGGTTGGGGGGTGGGGTAGAGGGGAGGGGTGCGATGATCATGCAATGTACAAACTCTGCAGGAATTCCCATCTGAGTCTTTTTAGAATAATAATTATTTTTTGAAGTGTGGCTTATGAAAGAAAAATGAGAAGGCAGACAGGGAAAGAGCAAACAAAGAAGGGAGAATGAGAAGGAAGGAAGGGAGGCTGGAAGGAAGAAAGAAAGTCAATCTCAGATTGTCATACTCAAAAAAAGGTAATGTTTCTTAATGAATTGCTAAAAATAGTACTGCAAGATAGCTAATGCTACACCCATTTTGAAAGTGAGATTTCAAATGACCTCTGCAACATATATCCATTTACATGTACTAGGGTGTTTACATTAGGACCTTTGACATCAGCAAAAAAAGTCCAGATCCACTTTCTAAGTAATTTGAAATGGCTTTAAAATTACTCAAAGGTAGTCATATGTTAGCTTTAACAACATGGCTAAAACACTTTTCTGACACAAAAACTGTGCTGTTACCAGATGGATCTCAGAAAATGAGAGATGTAGGATGTTCCGTAGAGTATTCTTAGTTCTGCAATATTAACCTTCAATTTCTCCTACTAAGTTAGAATTATTGTCCCTCAGGACATGGGGCTAGATCCATTATTTTAACATTTTACAAAGCGTGGTCCAATACGTAAAACCCATCAACTCATACACAAGTATCTTGTTAAACTAAAATTACTAAACTGTTAATAACTAAAACTGCAGGCTTATAGCATATTATCCAAAGCATGACTCTTGTTAAATATAAAACTATGTATATCTATATATTTCAACAATACAAAATGTATGAACTGTCTCCAGCACTAAATAGGAAAATAGCAGGCTCTTGTTATATATAATATTTATTCAATATATCTTCCTTTTTAAAAATTCATGTCATGTAGGCACTGTACCAGTTGTTATATGCACTGAATTTTCCCCTAACATACAGTTTTTATTGAAGAAGTTGCTTACTGTTGATATATGTCTCTGATAAATGTATCTTTCTTTTAGTGCCTCTTAGAAAAAGTAGTTTTCCGTTTATTTCATTATTGAAGGAGAATCCACCAAACCATCTTAAGGTGAATCATCTTAGAAATATTTGTGCACTCATTTGCTGGTTAGCAAACTTTTCACACGGACTAATTTGTCCTAATGTTCTCTTCAAAGTCACAGCTAAATTTTCAATTAATTTTAAAACAATATTTGCTGAGAAAGATTACATTTTACTTTATTGCCATATAGTTTTCTAGATATTTCTGCTTTTCACCAAGGGAGGAAGATGAAATGCTTCCCCAGTGATACATGCTGCTTTTCACTGTTTTGCTATTATGCACAAATAGTTAAACAGAGAGTCTAAATTTTTTATCGCATCGCTAGTGAGATAGCCATGAAACCTCTACGGGTGCAAAGGCTTTCAGGGTCACTCCTCAGCTCTTTCCAAGGCATTGTCATTATTTTCTTATTTTTTGTAAATTTTTTAAAGATACAATTAATCACATCAGTGCCATCCTTTCAAGTCCTCTCTACCCTTCAGTGGCTTCCCAGTTACTCAAATTTAAGTCGTTTTCATCACGGGATACAAGGCTCAAAATCATCTGTCTTTTCACTCCCAATAACCTGATCTAGCCAATTACCATCGCTCTCTTTTTTCACTTTGTGTCAGCTGTTCTGGACAACTGGCTTTCCAAACAGTCTCATTCTAATCTCGGAGCTTTTGCACCCTCTTCCTGGACCATCCTTCCTCTACCTCCAAGTATGAGCAAAACTCATTCTCTTTCCTCCTTCTGATGTCATCATCCTTGACTACATGTTTGAATACTTCAAGCCCCCTCTTCAATTTTTTCCCTTCTTATATATTACATAAGTAAGTTATTTTATGTATTTATTGTAAATAAGCTTCCTCTGGAATGTAAGTGCCACAAGAACAGGGATTGTTTTTATCTGCATTTGTGTTTGCCCGTATTTCTAGAGTGTACCCAAAGCCTAGAATAGTGCTTACCACGTAGACAGTCAATAAGCTTTGTTGAATAAATTTCTACTGCTTTAAAATGAGGGGAGCTATGATTTGAATGTGTGTGTCCCTCCAAGATTCATATGTTGAAACCTAAGAGCCAATTTGATAGTATTAAGAGGTGAGGCTTTTTGAGAAATTATTGAGTCACGAGGGCTCTACCTTCATGAATGGATTAGTGCTCTCATAAAAGAGGTTGAAGGGAGTGACCTAGAACCTTTTGTCGTTCCATCTCTTCTGCCATGTGAGGACACAGCAACAAGGTGTCATCTTAAAAGCTGAGAGCAGCCCTCACTAGACGCTGAGTCTGCTGGCACCTTGATCCCGAACTCCTCCCAGCCTCCAGGTCTGTAAGGAACAAATTTCTGTTTTTTTATTAATTACCTTGTCTCAGGTATTTCGTTATAGCAGCACAAACAGACAAAGACAGAGAGGTTTGAAATATCTCTTGTCTTATCACAATGACATTCCAATTGGTTTTCCTCCTTTCCCTTTTATTCCCTTCCAATAATCCTCAGTACAAATGCACGTTTGCATAAACATTTGATCATGAACCTTTACAAATGGAGAGGTGGACAATGAGAAGATCCTTAGGATGTGCACGGCTCATGAGAAACAGGACACCCTTGGAAAATGGTTATTTAAAAAATGATACTGTCACAAAGTGCATTCCATAGATGGTGCTGCCCTAATTAAAGTTCAGTCCACGCACAAGCTAGACCAATAAAGACAGAGAAAGTATTTCATAAGTTCTCTTTTCAAATTTATTTTGCTTGCACACCTACGAACCTAGAAAGGAAACTGATAAGATGGTAGGGAATTTCAGCTGCTAAACCATCCCCACCACTGAAAAAGCCATTAAAACATGTATCTAGAAAGTATGTCAGTTATATTATCTCTTTAGATTAAAGTTTGATTATTGTATGTCATATGAATATTATTTATAACAATTATCTACCAACACGGGTAGTGCCAAGGCATTAACCTAACAAATTTTTAAAGAATCAATAGCAGAGAAGAAATACATCAGAATAGCTAAATGGAAGGAGTGCTTTTCTTTTTTTTCAATCATAAACCTCTAGGTGGTTAGCATTAAGATTGAGAATACCCTGAGGTAATAGAAATGTTTCTGGTTCAACACAATCGTTTTCAGCAGTGGGAATTTTCACAATATTGAGGAGTTATAAAGGGTGACTTTAAAAAGGTTTTATTAATAGTAATGTTGGAGCAAAGATTGCTTAAAATATTGAATGATGATGATTGTAAATTCAGTATCATTTTAGAACCAAAATACTTTTCCATGGGGATGACCGGAGTTTTGTGTCAATTAGAAATAAAACACAGGCCGGGCGTGGTGACTCACGCCTGTAATCCTAGCACTCTGGAAGGCCAAGGCGGGCGGATTGTTTGAGCTCAGGAGTTTGAGACCAGATTGAGCAAGAGCGAGACCCCGTCTCTACCAAAAAAAATAGAAAGAAACTAGCTGGACAACTAAAAACATATAGAAAAAATTAACCAGGCATGGTGACGCATATGTATAGTCCCAGCTACCTGGGAGGCTGAGGCAGGAGGATTGCTTGAGCCCAGGAGTTTGCGGTTGCTGTGAGCTAGGCTGACACCACAGCACTCTAGCCTCTAGCCAGGACAACAGAGTGAGACTCTGTCTCCCAAAAAAAAAAAAAAGAAAAAAAGAAAAAAAAGGAGAGAAAAGAAATAAAACACAAGCAGTTTTTTCCTATGTAACGAGTCCAAGAGCTAATAGTTCAAAGATGAAAATGTCAAACATGTAACATTAAATTCTATTATGTTATGTATGATTATAAATTAGGAAACTCAGTAAGGATTATATGACTTGATTTTCTAATAAATATATTTATGTATATGTGTATATAAAACCCTTGTATCTTTATATATTTTTGTTACATACAATAATACAGTTATTATAGCTGTATATAACTACATCTAATTTTTAAGTGACATTTATCGTAAGTTGAAAACTGTCTCTATTGCAGCCTATGAGGTTCTTGAACCCAGAAACCATATTTCATTTGTTGGCACATTCTCAGGTCGTGCATATAATAAAAATGCAACAAGGATTTGTTTAATTAATTACTGAATATTTTGTTAATATTCCATAAGGTTAAATACAGTAAAACTTCTTTGAAATTAGATACATAGCAGTTAGAAAAGTTTAATTAACATATGGCCTTGTTCCCAATTAAACAGAGGTATGTGAATCTTGGGTAAACTGCACCTGTCATGGATTGCCAGTGTAAATCCACTGTGGCTATGCATGGGATTCTGATGTTGCATGTTATATATGTCCCTACATGAAAAATAAAAAGCATTATGGAATCAAGAAAATATCATTAACTTGACATCTGAGCAAACTGGGTCCATGTCCCAACTCAGCCATTTATGAACGCATTGGCCTTAGGAAATTCTCTTGACTTTTTCAGTCCCAATTTGCTCATTTATTAAACGGGGATCAAAAGATGGTTGTGAAGAGTAAATGTGACATGTGTAAATATCCCTTAAATATAGATTTGCAGTAAGTTGTAGTTAAATTTATTTTGAACACTAGTTAAGCATATCTATGACTTACATATAACATTTTTAAATTTAACATTGTATTTTGACATACATATAATTCATGTCTTCTATGAAATATGAATTAGCAAATTTATGATTTGAAACTTATTTTGGTTAAATACATGTTTGGTTCCCAAGTTTCTGCCAGATATTCTTCAACTAAAAAACATGTTATTTAAACAATTCTCTATGAAACAAGATACATTTATTAAGTACCTACTATGAACCAGAAACTAAATTACACATGAGATACAATAAGTAATACTCTTAGTTTTAGAATTAATTATAGTTAATAGATAGCTAAAATCTAAATAGGTAAACGTTCATAGGAATTAGCAGAGTGCCAAAGGTAAATATGTAGAACAAATGTACACAACTTGAACTTTTAAAGTAATAAAAAAAAAATGTGTCTGTCTCATTCTCTATGGAAATAATGCACGTATATTTTCTATAAAAATGATTGAAGTATTAATAACTTTGAAAGCATGCTCATCATGCCGGTTAACATATTATACAGGACTTCATATCTTCACCCCAAAACCCTCCCCCATAGAGTACTAACTAAATGCAATATATTCCCTCTACTGAAAACCTCAAGCTGGAAAAATGTGATAGAAATGTGTCTGGGCAGGGTTTTAAAGATTGTGAACATAATTTAAAGAGTGTTCAAGACTGCACTTAGGACAAAACCCTAAACCAAGTGATAGAATAAATTGCAGCTTAAACAAAATAAGACTTCAGGTTTTTTGCATTGCTTGTCGATGTCTCTTCCTCTGCCTATCATCTTTTATTGCTTAGAAATGATCCCAACATAAACTACGAGGTGGAAGAAATGATCACAGAATATGTGACACTGTGATTTATGATAACTTTTGTTTTATTCTCATTTTCTGACACACAGCTCCCAATGCTAATGAGA
Organism: Lepilemur ruficaudatus; assembly: GCA_963574885.1. Classification (NCBI taxonomy): domain Eukaryota; kingdom Metazoa; phylum Chordata; class Mammalia; order Primates; family Lepilemuridae; genus Lepilemur; species Lepilemur ruficaudatus. The sequence continues at coordinate 1,739 of CAUYRT010094585.1, read as the reverse complement.
TGACTCCTGGCTGGCAGCTCCTGGACAGCCTTAGGATGCAGCTGGTTGCCAGGGGAAACAACTCTGTCATTAAAGGGTTGGAAATTTCAACCTTCTCCCCATCACCTCTGGGGAGGGAGAGAGACTGAGGGTTGAGTTAATTGCCAGTGGCCAATGATTTAATCAATCGTGCCTATCTAACGAAGCCTCCATAAGAACTTAGGATAGGGTTTGGAAAGCTTCCAGATTGCCGAACACATGGAGGTACCTGGAGGGTCGTGTGCCTGGAGAGTGCATGGGAACTCCAAGCCCTTTCCACACACCTTGCCCTACGTATCTCTTTATCTGGCTGGTCTTCTATACTCTTCATAATATCTTTTATAAGAAACCAGAACGTGGAAGTAAGCATTTCCTTGAGTTCTGTGAGCTGCCCTAGCAGATTACTGAAACTAAGAAGTGGGTATCAGGCAGCTCTGATTTGTAGCCAAGTTAGACAGCGGTTGTGGGTAACCTAAAAGACCACCACTTGCAGTTGGTGTCTGAAGGGGGGCAGTCTTGTGGGACTGAGCTCTTAACCTGTGGGATCTGTATAACTCTGGTTACTGTCAAAATTAAATTGAATTGTAGGACACCTAGCTGGTGTAGGAGAATTGACATGTGAGAAAACCCTACACCTCTGATGTCAGAAGTGAAGTATTGAGAGCGGGAGTGTAGTGTAGAGAGTATAAGCAACTTATTTTACCTATAGACGGATAACTGTCATGCTCTACCTCTTCACACTTCGCTTCTGAGAGTGTATTCAATGTTTGTTCCCATACTACCTGTTATTTCTTTAAGCTCACTCTTCAATTCAAAAGTGCTTGAATTTCTGTCTAGCCAATATAAAAGGACTGCCTAAAGATGGCTTGACTTTCTTGTTATCCAAAAGCCTTAGATAGAGTTTAGGAACTCTTGTTGGATGTGGGTCCTGGGAAATCTACAAGAGACTCTTTGGCCTCATTACTTTAGACTTGAATGATAAAAACATGGCCAAACAACAGAACAGAGATAATTGCTTTTAAGGTTTTCATGACACTGTATTTAAATTGGAACTGTTAAAACCCCAAGGAGAAACACTCACGTCCCATCCTTTACAAATTTTTACTTAGAGCAATGAATCCTAGCCATATACCATAAATGCCCCTCATTGGAAACCTGGCACAGAAGGCAGCACAGTCTGAATAGTATGACATAGGTGGACATGCTGATTAGGAAGCTCTGGTGTCACCTGAGGGCTCTATATTAACCCGAAAATCTCTACTGAGCTCTGGCTAGAGGTCTGACACCTGAGACCTGGAAGTTAGGTAAGGATAACCTTGGCAGTTACAAAGTAGCTTCATTCATTTGTAAGGCAGAGGTTGAAGCTAGGTGTTAATGCCAAACTTCCCAATTTGGATGTGGATAAAAGTTTCTGTGCCTCCTCAACGTGGGTCAGAATTGTAGCTAGCTCTGGCTACAACAGTCTGTCATCTCATGGGCACTGCATCTACTTTCCAATAAAGAATTAATATATATTTTGCTCTAAGGATCTGGACTTTTGATCAAGTTATGTAAAAATTTGGATACTGCTGTAAGTACAAGTGAAACCACTAAATTATGCAGATTCATGAACTTATGGAGTATTGAGCTCCCAAATTTTCCTCCAGAAAAATGCCTTGCTGGGACTATTCTGTGCTTATGTTCAACTTCGGATTCTGCATCTTCATCCTTTTCAACCAACC
>CAUYRT010094578.1:0-10422 GCA_963574885.1 Lepilemur ruficaudatus | reverse complement strand
TAGTTAATAAGGATAGTTTATTTTATTCATTCACTAATTCACGCACCATTTACTGAGATGTTACGATGCTCCAGACACTAAACTAGGGAGCAGGGGTTAGAAGGCCCATCTTGTTTGCAGTCCCACCAGCAGTGTATGAGTGTTTCTATGTCTCTGTATCCACGCCAACATTTATTGTTTTGGGATTTTTGGATAAAAGCAATTCTCACTGGGGATAAGTGATATTTCATTGTGGTTTTGATTTGCATTTCCCTGATGATTAGAGATGTTGAGCTTTTTTCATGTTTGTTAGCCATTAGTCTATCTTCTTTTGAAAAGTTCTGTTCATGTCCTTTGCCCACTTTTTGATAGGGTTGTTTGATATTTTTTTCTTGCTGATTTTCCTGAGTTCTATATAGATTCTAGTTATCAGCCCTTTATCTGATGTGTATATGTGAATATTTTCTCCCATTATGTAGGTTGTCTGTTTGCTCTCATGATAGTATCCTTGCCAGCGCAGAAGCTTTTTAATTTGATTAGGTCCCATTAATTTAATTTATTTTTGCTGTTTCTGTGATTGCCTTTGGGGTTGTCTTCATAAATTCTTTGCCTAGGACAATGTCTATAAGAGTTTTTCCAACATTTTCTTCTAGAATCCTTATAGTTTCACACCTTAGGTTTAAGTCTGTTATCCACCTGTGGAAAGCAATATGGAGACACCTCAAAGAGATACAAATAGAACTACCATTTGATCCAGCAATCCCATTACTTTTGGACATATACCCAAAAGAACAAAAGACATTCTATAAAAAATACATCTACACTAGAATGTTTATAGCGGCACAATTCACAATTGCAAAAATGTGGAAACAACCCAAGTGCCCATCAATACATGAGTGGATTAATAAAATGTGGTATGTATACCATGGCGTTTTACTCAGCCACAAAAAGCAAGTGTGATACAGCACCACTTATATTATCCTGGATAGAGCTGGAACCCATTCTACTAAGTGAAGTATCCCAAGAATGGAAAAACAAGCACCACATGTACTCACCATCAAATTGGTATTAACTGATGAACACTTAAGTGCATATATAGTAGTAACATTCATCGGGTGTTGGGCAGATAGGAGGGGGGAGAAGGGGAGGGATATATCCACAGGTAATGGGTGCAGTGCACACCATCTGGGGGATGGACACGCTTGAAGCTCTGACTCAGGTGGGGCAAGGGCAATATACGTAACCTTAACATTTGTACCCCCATAATAAGCTGAAATTAAAAGAAATTAAAAAAAAAAGGCCCATCTTCTCATGAAGTTAACTTTTGGTAAACACAGATATTCCAAACATAGACAAGAATTTCAGATAGTGACAAATGCTATAAAATATAGCAGGAAAGTGAGAGCACAGGTGACTGGTGAAGTTCAAGAGAAGCTTCTAAGAGAAGGAGTTACTTTATCTGCCACTTGAATGATGGGAAGGAGCTAACAATGCAAAAATCTGAAGGGAGTACATTTCAAGCAGAGGGAAAAGCAAGTGCAAAGGCCCTGAGGTAAGAACAAGCTTGGCTATTAAAGGAACCTAAAGAATGTCAGTACAACTACCTTCTAGTAAGCAAGGAGAATGGTAGGAATTTCAGGTTGAAGAAGTGGGCAGAGGCCAGATCCTGCAGGCCTCATATACTATGGTACAGATTTGGATTTCATGAGACATTATAAAAGAATGATAGGAATTTTGAAAGAAATCAAGAAAGACATTACTCACTACAAAAGTATTTTTTCCCACATTTCTCAAATATAGGGAAAACATTTAACTCCATTTTCATGTGGATGGTTATATTTAAGCGGAGATTTTGTATCTCGCTGGTGGATCCCCTATTTTAATGGCCTTTACATTTGCTCTTGAAGTATGTCGGGGAGTACACTATAGTTGAGAAGGAATCAGAATGTAAAACAACTAAAATTTCTCTTTTATAATAATATTAGTAAGCATTTTAAATTTCTAATTATAGTAATAATAATAGGCAATATTTGGTGTCTATCAGTGCCTGGTTCTAAGCTTTTTATATATATTTAGTCACATTAGATATAAGATTTGGGGCAAGTTTCTGAATCTCTTTGCACCTCAGTTTCCTCATCTGTTAATTGTGGATAATAGTACCTATTACTACTGTTGTTTCTAGAATTATTGTGAGGGTTAAATAATAAACAGATGAGGCAGAACAAGCTAAAATCATAAATGTAGGACTCCATACTGTCAATGAGATTGATGTAATTCCCAAGGATTAAGCACTATAGCAAATGTAGCACAATTCTATCAATAATTTGGCAATCTGCCCATCTAATGATGCATTAACAACCTAGGCAGAGCAGACAAGGACATTTTATGTACAATACAGATGATTTTTAAAAACAGTTTGTAGCCATGTACCAATGGTGTCTAACATATAAATCATTCAAGGAAATAATACTTGGTGTGTTTGGAAAATGAAAACCAGCAATTAGTATAAGTATAGTAGATTACAAGGTAACTAGCAGAATATGCAAGAAGCTGAGAGTAAGAACACATAAGATGGATTTTCTTAATTTCATGTACATGAAAATTATTCCTTTTCTTAGAAATAAAAAATTTGTTTCTAAAATATCACTTTTTTTGCCTTGGAATAGATTAACCAAGGAAGTGAAATACCTCTACAAGGAAAACTACAAAACACTGACGAAAGAAATCATAGATGACATAAGCAAATGGAAAAGTATTCTATATTCATAGATTAGAAGAATCAATATTGTTAAAATGTCCATACTGTCCAAAGTAATCTACAGAGTCAATGAAATTCCTATCAAAATACTAATATCACTTTTCACAGAATTAGAAAAAACAACCCTAAAATTCATATGGAACCAAAAAAGAGCACAAATGGCCAAAGCAATCCCAAGCAAAAACAACAAATCTGAAGGCATCCCATTACCCACCTTCAAATTATACTATAAGGCTATAGTAACCAAAATAGCATGGTACTGGTGTAAAAGTAGACACATAAATCAATAGAAGAGAATAGAGAACCCAGAAATAAAGCCAAATACCTACAACCAACTGATCTTCAACAAAGCAGACAAAAGCATACACTGAATAAAGGACACTCTATTCAATAAATGGGGCTGGGAAAATTGGACAGCTTCATGAAGAAGAATGAATCTGGATCCCTATCTCTCACCATTGGCTGTGAAGATTAACTCAAAATGGATTAAAGACTTAATGTAAGACCTAAAACCATAAAACTATTAGAAGAAAACCAAGGGAAAACTGTCCTTGGCATTGGCCTAAGTAAGATCCCAAAAGCATATACAACAAAAACAAATAAATAAAACTTAATTACACTAAAAAGCTTCTGTGCAGCAAAAGATATAATCAACAGAGTAAATAGACAACTATGTAATGGGAGAAAATATTCACAATGTATACATCTGACAAAGGCCTAATATCCATAATCTATAAGGAACTCAAACAAATCAGCAAAAAAAAAAAAAAAACAACAAATAACCCCGTTAAAAAGTGGGTAAAGACATGAACAGACATTTTTCAAAAGAAGAGAAACAAATGCCAACAAACATATGAAAAAATGTTCAATATTACTAATCATTAGTGAAATGCAAATTAAAACCACAATGAGATACAAACATACCCCTGTCAGAATGGCCATTATCAAAAAGTCAAAAAATGGTGGATGCAGTGAAAAGAGAATGCTTACAACACATCATTGGTGGGGATGTAAAGTAGTACAACCTCTGTGGAAAACACAATGGAGATTTCTCAAAGAACTAAAAGTAGATTTACCATTTGATCCAGCAATATCACTACTGGGGATTTACCCAAAGGAAAAGAAGTCATTTTATAAAAAAGTCAACCTGCAACCATATGTTTATTGTAGCACAATTCACAACTGCAAAAATATGGAACCAACTTAAGTGCCCTCCAATGGATGAATGGATAAAGAAAATATATATATATATACATATATATATATGTATGTGCATGCATAAACACATGTGCACGCCCACACACACACCATGGATTACTACTCAGCAATCGAAAAGAATGAAATAATGTCTTTTGCAGCAACTTGGATGGAACTGGAGGCCATTATTCTAAGTGAAGTAACCCAGGAACAAAAAACCAAATACCACATATTCTCACAAGTCAGAGCTAAGCAATGGGTATGTATGGTCATACAGAGTGACTTAATGGACACTGAAGACTCAGAAGGGGGAAAATAGGGGGAGGCTGTGGGATGAAACATTACCTATTGGGTACAATGTACACTATTCAGGTGATGGGTATACTAAAAGCTTAGACTTCTCTTCTATGCAATTCAGTCATGTAACAAAAATCCATTTGTACCCCTAAATCTACTTAAATACAAAAAAAAAAACAGAAAGGAATTTCAAGTAGACAAAATAAATGCTACAAAATTCAAAATAAAAAGGTTAAAATTATTTTCCAATAGTTAAAAAAATAAAAATATCCATTTTTATCCATACGCTGTACAAGAATTTTTATGGACATACTCTATAAAATTATTGCCAGGGGATGGGATAACCACTTACCTGGTATAATTCAAAGGGTTCCCTCTGATTACAATAATTTTAATAACTCCATTCAAAACAAGAAAAAGGGATAACGTACGAAATGTATTAGTTCAAATTCAATAAAAAATTAACTAAAATGCAACTAAACAATGCAGTGAATATTTTTCTTTGCCCCTTCCCAATGAAAATGCATGAGAAGAGTTACTAAAGAGAGGGCCAAATTGACATACAACCCTTTATAACTACAGGACATACCATTAGAATAAAATAAATATATAAGTAAATACTAAGAAAATAACAAATATGCAAATCCAAACTAACATAAAAAGACAAGACTAGTAAAGTTCTGACAAAAAGACATTCCCATTTTACTACATATGAAGTCTCGTGGTGGGGATGGATATGGGCTGAGAAGGGAAGAGGAAATTGCAAGTTGCTAATTTTGAAAGCATAACCCAATATCCTAATATCAGACAGTCTATTGTGCAGTTTGCAATTTTCATGATTGCTAAATATACTTGTAGTCTGGGCCACAAAACAGCTATTATCATATTAACTTTTTATTGAACCAGCAATAAATTCCTAGATTTTTTAAACTCAAGTCAAGCAATTTTACTATGCCTGCTAAAAATTCAGTCAATAAAAATGTCAATAATTTAGTCTTCTAAACCACAAACTACTGAAGCATTTCATTCATAATAGACTAATAGAGCAAATAATTCCCTTCCCGGTTGTATTCCTACCAGTCTTATATTCAAGATCCTAAATTTTCCACTGATAATATTTCTCTATAAGCTACCTATAATGTAACCAGAAACGATGATATTGATAGTGATGATTATAAGCAACCAGCATTTGTTGAGGGCTTACTCTGTACCAACCACTGTTCTAAGTCCTTTACAGGTATTTAATTCTCAAAGCATCCCTCTGAGATCATTAGTATAATTATCCCAATTTCCAGATGAGAAAATACAGGAACAGAGGAAAGTACCTTATCTAAAGTCACATAAGAAGTACATGGTGGAGCCGGAATTCTAGCCCAAGGCAGTCTGGCTCCAGAACCTACATCTTACCCATAAGTTTAACAGTTAATAAAGCGTTTCATCCTTTCTGATCATCTATAAATGATGCCTTTTAGTACTTAATCTCAAATAAATTAACATTGACTCTTTTCTATATAAGTTATTATGTAGAGCCATGTAAGACTATAAAGAAATGTAGAGATGGAAACTATGCCTAGATATTCAAAATGTAATGACAAAAGACAAAGTAATATAGTCAAAAAAATTAATCAGAGGTTAAGACAATAAAAATGTATCTCAAAAACCACTGGACATATTGATTGCCAAGTTAATTATCTCTATATACTATATAAATATGCTAGAAGCAAGAGAGAGAACTGGATGTGAGCTCCTATTCTGACACTTCACTCACCTCCTCTGTGACGTGGCCAAGCCAATTAGCTTTCGAGAGCACTGCTATACCAATTTGTATAACAGTTACAAATTATACTGATAACAGCTATTCAGATTGTGGGTTACAATACATTAGTGAGTCATGAAATCAATAAAATGGGTCAAAACCAGCAACTTTATTAAAAAAATGGAATGGAAAACATCAAAGGTTATTTCATGTTTCTTGAAACTTTCATGTTTCTTTTAAAGTACATGTGTATATGTAAATGTGTATACAGAATGTATTTCTTAATGTGGGCATGGTCATACAAGTTTGAAAGCCAATGATCTATTCCAAATTAATAGAGTTTGTAGGAGATTATATTAGTTAGAAGCTCTTCTTTGTGTAAAGATCTTTCCAAAGATGAACCAACAGCTTTCTCTACATGCAAACTCCTCAAGAGCAGCAACCACATATTGCTAATATCTGTATCCCTAGCACTACCACAGTGACTAACAAAGAGCCAGTCTTCAATAAATGATGTATAAATGCAAATAGCCAGAGAAATTTTAAGACATTAGAATTTACCTAGATTTTGAAGAATTGGTAGGATTTGGATTATTTAAAGAAGAGAGTAGCAGCCAGTCTTAGAATTCATTCTTTCATTTCTGATCATATAACAAGGCTGGGAGGGAAACCAAACAAAAAGTTTTCTACTCAGAACAGGGAAACAATAGACTGATTGGCACTGCAAAACCAGGATGGTACTCTGGTGCACTGATCTCACCCCACCCTATGAATAATGAGGTTACAGGTCCTGGAGCCTATGGCTGAAAAGGTACACTGAGCACAACTGAGAAAGGCCAATGTTAACCCTTTTCTTAGAAAACATAAAATTAGAGGATTGTGATTCATGTTTCCTATTTTAAATAAGAGTATAGAGAACACAGGTTAGATAGTATTTAAAAAGTGGAGGGCCAGAAAACCAGGAATTAAAGACCTAAGCCAATTCCCAATCATCTAACTGCATCCTGCCTTAAGGATTGGGCCCCAGAAATTGCCAAGGATTTTTCCAGAGAAATCAGTTAGTCACTGCCCACCTCTAAGCAATCTGTGCATCCCAGCACTGAGCCAGGCAGAAGTTCAGTCATACACCAGCGCAAGGGAATGTGTTTATCTGCAGCTAGGGTCAGTGGCCCCTAATCAGAAGTATTGGACACTCTTAAATAAAGGGTTAAATATCATACTTCATGAAAATCCATTGGTAAAACTCCACACTAAGTCCTCCCACGTGGCACTTAAATGTGGAGAACCCTGGTTTGAATAGTGTTACATATTTCCTCCTTTGCTTTCTTCCTTGATTTATTCTTTGGTAGTTCTCAGAAAAGAGAGGAAGGAAGAACAAGAGGGAAGGAGAAAAAGAGAGAGGAAAGGAAGAAGAAATAAGGAAGGAAAATAAATGAGAGTTTCTTTTCAGGCAGGTATTAAGAAAGTATCTTAAAGAGGTACTGGGAGAAAGTAAGAATTTCCCCCTCCACCTACCGGTGGGGCAGGGCACAGTACCTGTGCTGGGCCAGGGTTATCTGCCGGCATATCCCGTCCTTGCCCTCCTCCCCCCACCTCAGACTGTCACCAGTATGTCGGCTGGCATCTGACTGTTGAACACAAGAAGAGGTAACTGGAAAGGGGAAGCCAGAGTATTTGGCACCAGCTTCACTGGGCTCCAATGACATCCCATCCTCTGTCCCTCTAGCCCAGGAGTAATAATTACCTCCCGCTGTTGCCAAATTCTGGGTGGCCTCCAAGTCCTGTTTGGCTTCTTAGCCCTTCCACACCCATGTAATCAATCCTTCCCCCGCTGTATTCCCTCTGCTTTGCATATTCAGAGTTGTTTATGTTTGCCTGGCTAGACCCTGCCTAATACAACTTTTCAGAAACACAGCTAGAAAGACAGAAAAAGAGGGAAGAGACTTGGCAGAGTTGCAGGGAGCAAGAAAAAGCAAGATAAGGGGGTGAGGTAGGGGCCAAAACCAAGCAGGACTTTCTAGGCCATATTTACATGCTGACTTTGCACTAGGGCATCCTTCACTTTATTTTTTAACTTCAATAACATAATTTTGTTCCACCATATTTGATATCTACATTATAATCATGACATGGGATTTTTACTTACGGTAGTGAAAGAGTTTTTCTGAAATGCACATTTAAATTTTTGAAAATCAAATTAGAGAAACTGGTAAATAAATCTCATACAGGTGGTGGGTAGATATGGTTGAAGTTTAGGAAAACTTGGCATAAGAAATAATAATATTCTTGAATCATTTCCATCCTGGTAAGGACATTTAACAATATTGGGTTTTGCCAGGAAATTTCCATCCTTACCTTACTGTCCTCAAACTCCCCTCAAAACAGCTGTTGGTAAGAGTTGCTGGCTCAATTCCTTGTGTATATGAGGAGATCTTGTGAGACACAGGAGCTTAATGATTACCAAAAATACAGTCCGAGGAGATGAGCAAAATTAACAGGTACTTCCTAAAAATAAATATAATGTTTAAAAACACCAGTTGCTACTGTTTCTTTTGTCTAATTTCAGCTTACATAATTCATGATCCAGAATTTGGGAAAAACAAAAAAGTATATTTAAAAAAATCTCAAAACACTTTGATAAGTGAACTATTTACATGCTGATATTTTTCTTTATTTTTCTATGAACTTATATTTATAGATTATATATACCTACAATTCATATCACAGCTTATCCAATTTTGTGTTTAAATTTCAGATAATAAACATTGTTCCATGCTATTAAAAATTCTCCCCGATCACAATGAGCATATCTAGTGCCCAGATATTAGATTCTAATGCCATTCTCCAATAAAAGGAAACACAATCCTGGGAGAAATGGCTATTTCTAGGGCAGGGAATATACAGGATGAGCCTGGAGCATCTTATAGGAAGAAAGTAGAGAAGTGCTCAATAAAACACACACACACACACACACACACACACACACACACACACACACACACACAGAGTGATGGGAATATGCTAAAGAGACAGAGGAACAAAATGAAAGAGTTCCCAACGGCCAAGGCTGGAACAATCTGAGCAAAGAAATAAATACAGTAGTATTGAGTTATAACCCAAAGTATAAAATAAATACCCTTGAGTCCAAGCTGATATAAATAAATGATTGAATAAATAATGGAGGAGAATAGACAAATCTGTGAATTCCAAACAATTTATGTAAATATTTCATCCTCAAACAGGTGCAACATAACTTCCCAACTCATAAGCATAAGCTTGGCATAGTGACTTCCTTCCAAAGATTACGGCATGGGAAAGGGGCTGGAGCTGGGGGGAACTTTACAGTGGAGAAACCTGACAAACACCACCTCGGCCAAGGTGAGGTGATCAAGGTTAACATCAACAGTGATAAGTCATGTCGATGGCATGTGCTCTTAATGAGAGGTTATGAAAATGGCACTTTACCTCCCTAAAAACCCATAACTCCAGTCTAATCATGAGAAAAACATCAGACCAATCCTAATGGAGATACATTCTTCAAAATATCTGACCAATACTCCTCAAACCTATCAAGGTCATCAAAAATAAGAAAAGTCTGAGAAACTGTCACAGCCAAGAGGAGCTTAAGGAGACATGACTAAATGCAACGTGGTATCCTGGATAGGACCCTGGAACAGAAAAGGGTCGTTAGGTAAAAACTAAGACGATCTGAATAAACTATGGACTTTAAGTTAATAATAATGAATCTATGTTGGTTCATTAATTGTAACAAATGTACCACAGTCATGTAAAATATTAATAATACGGGAAACTAGATGCAAAGTATATGGAAACCCTATGTTTAATCTTTGCAATTTTTCTTTAAATATAAAACTGTTCTAAAAAGTAAATTTTATTTAGAAATGCATATCAAAATATTTTGAAAACATTTTAAATGACCATGTAATAATTCAGAGAGTGCAATTATTGTAATTAGTTAAGCATTTCCTTAATATTGGAAATTTGAGCCATTTCCAATTTTCCCATTAAAGTCACAGAATGATGAACAATTCTACATATATTTTTTTTAAAGAAAGGTACATATGTATATTTATTTATTAAAGAAGGTACAAGTGTTTTTATTACATGGATATCTTATATAATGCTTAAGTCAGGGCTTTTGGTGTGCCCATCACCAGAATAATGTTCACTGTACTCAATAGGTAAGTTTTTATCTCACACCCACTCCCCCACGCCCCCCCATCCTTGGTTCTTTATATTGCTTTGTGCTCATGCATGCCCATCTATTATCTCCCACTTATTAGTGAAAATATAAGGTGTTTGGTTTTCCATTCCAGAGATACTTCACTTAAGGTAATGGTCTCCAGTTCTCTCCATGTTGCTGCAAATGACATTATTTCATTTGTTTGTATGTCTGACCAGTACTGCATGGTAT
>CAUYRT010094577.1:0-23653 GCA_963574885.1 Lepilemur ruficaudatus | reverse complement strand
TACTTTGACAGAGTAGGTTTTTGAATGTAACAAGATAAGTCAACATGAGTGGTAATATATTTTGGGAAATCAGCTCACTACAAATTGTGACTGTAAACATTGTACTGTAAATGTTTTGTAGTTTTCCCCCAATAAAATTTTCGGAAGGAAAAAAAAAAACAGAGGAAAGCTATGCATCAGGTGATGTAGACATAGAAATTACCCAGATCCTTAATTTTTAACATAAAACGTAATAATAGCAACCACAACACAGCAATAATAACAGTAAACATATGAAATTATCACGGGACAGATTTGTACGTTCTTTATATATATTAACATTAAATACTCACAACGCAGCTCTATGGAGAACTGTTATTATCCTAATTTTAGAGTTGAAAAAATTTAAGTAAAAAGAAGCTAGTGAGTTGGGAAACCAGATTCAAAAGGGCTAGAGGGTCTGTTATCACCCATGTGCCTTCCTACTGTTTCTCTCCTGATCTCATGGAGATGAAGGGGAGCTCACTGTTGAAAGCAAAGATAGGACATGGAAACCATCCTAATGATCTTATTAGCATAGGATCTATCAAGGCCAAGCTTCTGTAGTTTTCAAAGTGACAGACATCAGGCCTTAGACCAGGAGAACAGGTGCTTTCTTACCGGGCCGCAGCTCCATGCCTTGTCAATAGCTTCTGGGAGTACCAGGTGGAGAAGGGCTCCTCAGTGATGAGCAGATCACATGAGGAAAGCAAAATGCTGCAAGCAGTTAGAAATGTCTGCTACACACACAGGGCGTGAGAGAAGAGACTCACACAGCAGGTGGTTGCCATTCATTCATTCATTCAACAACTGTTTTGAGGTCCCAGTCTGTGGCTGGCATGGTGGCACTGTGGCCCAACTCTGACGCAAAGGGGCAAAATCTCTGTCCTCCTGAAACTTGTGTTTGACTGGGGAAAGATGTTTAATAAAAGAAAGACATAAACAAATATGTAATAACCTTCCAGGCAGTAACTGTGCTCTGAAGAAGCATAAAACAGAGAAAAAAGCAGATATTACCCATAATTAGAGGGGGAAGAGTTGCTGTTTTAGTTAGGATGGTCAGAAAAGTCCTTTCTGTAGAAGGAATATTTTAGCAAAGACAGGAATGAGGTGGAGGAGTGGGAGAAGAATATATTCCAGGTGGAGGAAAAACCAACTGCAAATGACTTCTGTCTATTCGGTGTGACCCTTTGAAAATAAACCTGTCCTCGAAGTGTTCGCTACGTGCTTCTAGTTTTCACTGTTAATCTGGGTCTGGAAGGCTGAGCACTGAAATGCTAGCAATGGGTACCTTAAGGGGGTAGGATGGTGGGAAAAGAGGAATCTCTTTTGTTTTCTAAACCATGCACTTTAATATTGTTTGAATCTTTTCCAACAATCACATCATGCTTGTCTATTAAATAATTTGAGTATTTATTTGTGCGTCAGCTACACACTAACTTGGACTTAATGCAATGAGCCTGGAGACCGGCTGAACGGATATTTGCCAGACTCCTTTTCCTGTGACCAACAGGAAAACCTTCTGGACATTTTTATTTTTTAAAGGAAAGGAAGCTATTGATTCTTTGCAAACTCGAACGCACGTGTCTCCATGTTTCAGTGAGTTAAGGCAAAAAGATCATAAACAAATGGACCCTGAATCCTTTGTCCCTGCCCTGATTTTCTGATGTGGTTGCCATGGAAACACAGGCACATCCTGCAGCTGTGCAGAGGTTCCAAGTTCAGGGATAAGAGAAATAAGACTAATTGTGGATGGGCTGGTTCAGATGACGCCTGCAAACCGGGTCCTGCAGGTGTGAGTGTGTCATCCATCACTTTGGAGGAGGGGCTGGGTGAAGCCTTCCTGGAGCACCAGACATCCTGCATCAGCTGCAAGTCAGAGGCTGAGCATCCATCAGGAGAACCTCTGCTCTCTCCTTTGCACCCGAGTGCAAAGAGGACACAGAGAACCAGAGAGCTGGCTCCAGAAACACCATCTAACGACCACCGTCTTCGTAAGCACGGATGTGACAAAGCACAGATGGCTCTGAGGTGGAATTGTGTTTTGGAAGTCCACAAAGAACTGGAAGAGTCTGAAAAGCTGATGACAAGAATTTGGGGTTATATGTAATTTTGGTAAATTTTCCATCAAAGCAATCTCCGGTGATTTTTTATGTCCGTTTCTACTATTATTTTTCAATTTAAATCTATCTTTCGTTTTTCCTGTTTGAATCTGTCATTTTGGTAACATGTTTTTAAAAATTGATATTGATCTTTTCCACCAGTGAAAATGGAGGATTGTGGTCATTTTCGGGTTGGTAATGCTTCAAAGTGCTGGAATGAGAGAGCGAAGCAGTCATCCCTCTGAGGGGGCAGCTCCAAAGCATTAAATCGACTCTCAAAGAGAAGAAGTAAAGCCCAGCTATAATTTTAGTGATGACTGAAGCCTAAGCTGATGGACAATTCCAGTTTAATTTATATAATAAAAGGTCTTGCAGTCCAGAACTCAAATAGATATTCATTACGTATTTTATACTTCAATTCCAGCTTTTATTATTTTAATACATTTTTTTCTCCACTTGAATAGCGTGATACAGGTGTGGAAGGACAACAAACTAAGGTCATTAACAGGGGCAGTTAGAATAGGGGAAACTGGGCATGGGGTATAGGGAGGTTTTCTGTACTGAAATCTACCTCTGCAGACGAAATCTAAGTCTTCAGCGTGACTTAGGCACAAACGCATTTACAGGTGTAGTTTGGAAACAGTGTCTCTGAATAAAAAACATAATCGATTTCTCTATTTTGCCGTGTTGGCGTACTCTCTGGACTCTAGATTTCGAAAACAGTCTGAACATAATAGGAAATCAGGACTCTTACCTCCTTTTATGAAGTTATGGGCACAAAGACAGTGACTCCAATGTGACATGAGTAACTGGACATGTGATATGTTGTGGTTTTCAGGTTGTTCTTGCAACACTTTATCAGAAATAAACCCTTGAACACTGAAGTGGCATTTTCTCAGATTCCAGGAGTGTTTAGTTGAGGAAAAACTGCTAATGTTAATCATGGTAGAATTTCCCTGCCTTTCACTGGGCCCTGGTTTAAGGACCACTTTAGATGCCAATGAAATGCTTCTTGCAGATGTTAAGGAAAAAACTTCTGCTGAGGATGAAAAAAGTTACTTGATAGGTTTTATTGCCTTAAAATCAAAGTGAAAATTAGCTTCTTACAGACCCACTGAAGGAGCTGAAATAAACACGTGGTTCCAAATGCTGTGACTGTAGTTAGATGAGTGAGGAAAGTATCTTTTTCTTCTTCAGATGTGTGTCGGATTCTGAGAGTGAGACTCTCTGCCCGTAATTAACCTTTGCAAGGCTTGGAGATGTGTGCACCAGCTAACTACACCGAAGAAATGTAGGAAACACATAAATAAAGGAAAATAAAAATAAAGGAGTCAATTTCAATCAGCTGGTGATGGAATGAGAGAAAACATGTGTTGGAATAGCCTGCAGAGAACATTTATTTTTCAGTGTGATGGGTTTGTTTGCAGAAAATCAAATCTACCACCAGGGACAACTAGGAATGCTGAAATTAAAAAAATAGAATAATAAAAAAAAACACAATGTTTGAAGGTGTCAGGAAGTTATGAAAGTAGTAAGATGGAGGCAAGATCTTTCAGAGCAGGAAGACTCGTTGATGTGAAGCCCAGACTCTTCTCCTGGAAGCATTTTCTCACCGTAACTGCAGGAGGCAGGGCCTGAGAAGCCAGCAGACGCTGAGCCTACGGTGACGTTACAGGGAGCTCCTGGATGCCACACACGAGTGGGAGACGGAAATTGGCGTCCGGACCTTCCAAGGGAACCCAGACTTGACAGATGATGACTCCACAGAGAAGGGGAATATAGGACGTAAGTCAGAGCTGAGCCTCTTTTGCCATCTCCTAAGCTGCTTCCATGAGGCAGAGAAGCTCAGCTTACACTGTGCCCATAACATAGATAGATGTTAGTGCGGGGGCCTGCCGAGAACCAGGGTCTGTGCGGATAACCGAGGTTCTCGGTTGGAAATGCTGAATGGCTATGGCCTGGGGTTAGAAGTGAACCAGAAATAAAACCTTAGAAAGACAAAAGCGAAGCCTCCAATCCAGCCAATTCATGGTTGCATGGGGAGGTTAACTGCCCCCAATCTATCGGCAGGCCAAGGCTAAGAGAAAACCTCCCTAGAAAAATATGACATTACCCAGAGCTTCAACTTTGTAATGTAAATGTTTATCATCTTAAGTTTACAAAATGTATGAAGACCCCAAGATAATTCTGATGTACTAGACTAAGAGAAAAAAAGAATTAAGATGAATAGCTGCTTGGGTTATGCCAATATTTTCTTTCATGAATATGAATTTAAGAATTGTGATTAATGTATTTGAGAAAATGGATAATATAGAACTGGAATAGTATCGCATAAATGGAATTTTAGAGACAAAATAAAAAGAAAATTCTAGAGCTGAGAACATAATACCAAAAATAAAGTACTCTGTAATTTTTCTAATTATCTCCTTGATTCAAAGTCCTTCCAAAGGATTAAAGTTAGGTGAGGTTAATAAGCCAGGAAACTTCCAAGACTGTTAAATCCCAGGATCTTTGACATTCTCCGGGCTCTGGGTCTGGAATAGAAAGATTTTAGTCTGTGCCGAGTGTTGTCCAGCAATAGTTTCTCTTTCCATCCAGTTCTGGCCTCTGGTTGCAGACTGATCAGTTAATTCACACGCGTGTCAGTGACTCAGCCGTGCTGTGATGAAGTCGATGGAGGGAATAAGATCTCTGCACAGGCTGCAATTTAGTAAGTGCTGCTTAACACCATCCAAAGTGTGGCAAGTGTGGGGGTTGGAGGAGATCAAAAGGGAACGACCACGCCTGTTTGTATGGCAAGACTTGGGCTTTCTTGGCCAACACCGTGGTCAGTCACTCTGGGGAAGGAACGTCAATTTGAATGTCCTGTTCCCATCACACGCAGATTCAGGGGGCAATCCTCCCAGCTCTCCTCTCCTGCCTCTTCTTTTAAGATGTGTAGATACTTGCCCAAATCAAACAAAACAGAGAAAGAACTCTGGGCAGGTAGCAGGTTACAGATGCACCCGTTCGGAGGTGGGTGAGAGGTGCCTGAGGTGTTCCTGCTGCCGCCATGTGTAAGCTCTCCTTTCTTGGACAAAAGAATGTCTTGTCGCCTCCGTTCCAGCCTCTTTAGAACTGTGAGACTAGTGGTGTGGTGGGCAGAATACCAGACACCAAATATGCCATGTCCTTGTCCCCAGAATTTGGGATACGCCCGAGGGGATGTGGAGATGTGATGAAGATTATGGAACGTGAAATAGGGGGATTATCTTGGATTATATAGGTGGCCCAGCGTGATTAAGGTGCCCTTGCAGGCAGAGCATTTTCTCTTGGTGGAAGTCTGAGAGATGCGGTGGAAGAGGAGGCAGAGTTGGAACGAGGCAGGTGGGAAGTAGGGATATCACAAGGGTGAGGAGGTCTCGACCTGCCCCGGGATGGAGGGAGCAGACCTTGCCTTAAACCAAGGAGTATAAGTAGCCTCCAGAAGCTCAGAAAGGGCCCCGGAAGACAGGTAGCAAGGAGACGGGACCTCAGCCCTACAGCCTCAAGGAACTAAATTCTGCCAATGCCCTCAATGAAGCTCGAAGCTGACTCATCCCCAGAGCTTCAAGGAACTCAGGTCTGCCAACTTCCTGATTTCAGTTCAGGGAGATCTGTGTTGGACTCCTAACCTATACAACTGTGAGATCGCATAACTGTGTCCTTTTAAGCTTCTATAATTGTGGTAATTTGTTACACTAGCAACAGGAAACAAAAACAAGTGTCCTCTACCTCATAGGATGGTTGCAAGGATTAAACGAGTCATGTATATTTTATACGACTGTGCCTGGCACATAATAAATCCTCCATCAGTGTTACAGCATGATTAGTTATTAAGTTGAGAAGTAAATGAAACCATCTCCTTAAAGCGCTTGGTTTAGTGCCCGGCACATGTAAGATGCCTATTATTAGTAAGGACGAGACTTGTGAACAGTAAGAGAGCATGTGGCTTTATGGAGACTAATCTAAGACCCTCCCTTGCTTCTTCGTTTTAATAAAAAAAAATTGAGAACTCTAACTTAGCTGAGAAGCAACTATAGGTTTAAGGAAACATATAAAAACAAAGAAATGTTTTTGAATTAAAAAAAAGAAAGAAAGAGAGGTCAGATTCTCTGTATGTCAACTTGCTTGACTTTGGGATATCTTTGCTGCGAGCTGCAGGAGCTTTTTCTTTTTGAAACATTTAAATGTGTCCCCTTTATATGAGTAATAGTTGCATTAATGGAGGTGGTCAGGGCAGATGCGGGCAGGCGGGATGACACGAGTCCTGGCCTTGTCAAATGGTGTCACTCTATAAAAACCCAGCACTAAATTTTTGAATGTCAAGTCAAGTAACATGTCTGACCTAGGAAGGTTCTGCCTTCCAAGAGCTAAATAATTAAAGACTGTCGCGGCACAGCTTCCTGCGTAAAGTTAACATATCGGGATTGACATCACTCTGAGCCACCGGCAAATTTTTTTCAGCAGCTTTAAAACCCTCACGATCACTGGAGTGCCGTGCCCAGCCCTTGTGCACACAGTTCTGGAAGCATATCAGCTCCTGGAAACAAATGTATTTAGTCAGAATAATATGTGCTCCGCCAAGCAAAGGTGAATCATGACTTAATGGAGCTTGAAATTACTTTGCTCCGCGAGGCTGGGCGGGAAGACGGATGTCACCTGCCCGCCCTGCCGTTGTTTATGCCGCCAACCTGACGTGGAGGAATGCTCAGGGGTTGAGACCAGGAGACCGGGTAAGACCCATCTGTCATAGACCAGGCTCTCCAAGCCTCTCTCCTTCCGTTTGTAGCACTGGTCGTGGGTGCAATTAAAACGTTATTTGCACAATTTTCTAGGAGTCACAGTCAGCAAAGAGGTGACATGAATGAATGAATCAGGCAGGTAAACGAGCACACGGAACGGTCTGTGCACACAGAACATGGTGATTTATACATACCGCTTGGAGATGTGGCATGTACCCATTTACTAGATAAATAGAAGTCCCCAAAAAGGAACAACTGCTGCTCACAGAATATCAGTACCATGATTCACACCTATGGTCTGGCAAACAATTATCTGTCTTAAGTCGTAGTTGCCCATTCCCTAAAGTAGAAAATGTGTTCTGAGGTGTAAAATATTCATGGCATGCCATACCTATAACTCATGAGGCAGTATAGGGAACTTTGTCAAACTGATACCAATTTAGCAATACTTGATTTTTTTTTTAACGATATAAGGGGAAAGGGAAGTGGGTAGGCAATACTGGGTAGCCAATATGACACACTTTCCAATGGTACCCAGGGGCAATATTTGCCAAGGGAATGGGACAACGTTCTATTTCTGTGCTTGTTTTATTGTAAAGCAGAATTTTTGCTCTGTTTCCCCATTTCATGGGAAGATTCCTATTCATTTTAGAGTTTCAGGGCTTTTATTTAGGAAGCCACATGAATATACTTAGTTGAAAAATACATAAAGCTTAGAGTTTGGTGAAAATTGGTTTAGCGAAAGAGTGAGATTTTTCTTGAAAGCATGGTGGATTTCCATTTGCAGCTCCTAGGAATAGGTATGAGGAACCAGAGAACTCAGAGAGGAAGAGGGGATGGAGGAACAGGGGGAAGGAAAATAGGGAGGCGGGGGTTGGGGGGAGAGAGAGACAGAGAAAGAGGGAGGGCGAGAGAGAGAGAGAGAGAGAGAGAGAGAGAGAGAGAGAGAGAGAGAGAGGGAGGGAGACTTATGCCCCATTGTCAAGTTTTTATTGTTTTTGCTGTTCTTGTTTTAATCCATTCCTTTGCCCTTGAATCGTGGGAGTAAATCTGTGATACCAGCATTGCCAAATAGCTTCTTTAGGTGTTGCAACGAGATCAGGTTGTTGTCTACTATGACACAAAGAAAAACAACGACAATGACAAAACAGTACCATGATGGGAGGTGCAGGAACCCAGAGCAGAGAGAGAGGCAGGAGCAGGAACAGGAGCAGGCAGCCTTCCTCCCAAGCATAGAAGCCAGGGGAGTCTACGATGCTGAAATCACCACCCCGCAAGGGGAGCCTGAGCCTTGTGCTTGGACGTGGAAGGGGAGGGGAGTCACAGGGCTGCCAGAGGTCGGGGCATCTGCTTTATACCCACAAAATCATTCTAATAAATATCATGCTCCTTTTGCCATTAAGGTGGGTCTCACAAGAGCCATTTATTAGGGACAGTGATTTTCTGATAATGACGCCTGTGTGCCTGTCCTCAAAAATAATGTTATTTCACCTTAAAAACCTGATTTGAGAATGTTCCCAAATGTACCTTCCTGCATCCCAGGGCCAGAGTAGAGCTTGGATTTCTGGGCGCCCTCTGATGTTACTACACTGTCTTTGGCTCTTATGACCAAAAGTAACTGTCAGAATAATCCTATCACTGTGCATTTCCTGAGATGTATGAAGGAATAAAAGAGTGCAGGAGGAGGAGACACTGGCCTGGGGTCCTCTTGCACATCTTCTGAAACATCTAGAAGAGAATAAGCAAATATAAATCAAAACACACCTCCTTCCTCCCCCCCCCACAACTTTATAGCGCCACCTGTTCTCCCACCCCCAGTAGCCTAGGAAGGATACTAACCACTTTTCTTTGTATTTGAATGTTGATTTATCCATAACAATGAAGGTGCTTGAGGCACTCTGGTAAAATCAGGCATTCCAGAAAGTCCTGCTTTGCTCCCAGGTGGTAGGAACCACTGGAATTGCCTCTAACCCCTGGGGCAATTCCAACACCACCCTGGCTACCTGCAGCTTTGCCCCAGGCTGAACACAGGTAAGGATGATAAGACTCCAGGTGAAAGCACAGGAAGGAAGAACGTTAGAGGCATCCTTCAGCTTTGCCAAGAAACAGGGTCTTCTCCTTAAGGCAGCCACACTCAACCATATCAGTGATGTAGACAGCTGGCGGGGTCATAGGTAACCTAGAAACTGAACAGAGAGACTGGAAAGTCCTGTGCACCCTTCGGGCTACTCCCTGGGAGCAGCGGAGTGAGCACAGTCCGCAGGGCGAAGGTGGAAGACTTTGGTCCCCTCTCACACACATCTGCGTTTAGACTCTAGTTTTCCATCTTCAAGTGGAGGAAGGAATGTCTCAGGGTGGTAACAATCGGGGAGGTAGCTGAGAGCATTTGGTAACACTGTGCCGTGAGGCTACTGCTGTGTGAACACTGCCGGCACTCACTCAAGTAACTTCATTTTCTGTTTTTAAAAATGGATTCTACAAGTCTGCTCTCATCTGAAGACTATGTACTTATATAATTTGTTTGTTTTTTAGATTCTACTCTTTTTTTCTGCTCTGTCAATTTTCTGGGCTTTAAGCTGTCAACCTAAAAGGAGGAAACAAAACCCAACCCATGCACCCCTGGCGATTGTTAGTAACTTTTTCAATGGTCGGATTTTAATTACCTTCCCTGTGTCCTTGCTCCAATGACAGTGATAACTGAGAACTCTCTGTCCTGGACTGGCCAGTCCACTTCAGGCGTAGGTGGCCTCTGTAGGGACCATGGGAAAAATACTTAAGACAGAGGACTGGCTGGCCTTTTTATGATTCCTGTCATTGCTGGAAGGAGCTTGGGTTTATATTTTACAGGCATCACTATCATAGCCAAAATGTTTTATACATGTTTGTACTAACCTGGACTTGAGTATGCAGGTGGTTTAGAATATAGGTCTGGATTTTTAAATTTCAACATGGAGGCATATTCCAAAATATGATTATCTGAAAATAAGCAAAATGGCCAGGAAGCACATGGACGACTGCTCACTTTATAGGAAATCAAAAGTGCTAAATAAAAGAGCCATGAGCGACCTGTCCTGCGTAACCATAATTCTGGGGAAGCCAAAACCCTGCTGAAGATAACTGGAAAGGAAAAACAGGTGGAAATAAATGCAAGCAAAAAACAAAGATACAAGCGAACCCCAAGTCTTCCGTGAGTACAGAAGAGATCTAAGACATTGATAAGGAACCTCAGGCCAGACTCCAGGAGGTTAAAGAGACCCTAAGAAGTCATCACGGCTTTTCAGGCTTCTATTCCCTGGAAGACAATTTCAGACAACGTGCGTGAGAGGCTACGAGGCTAGAATACCTCTACCAGCTGCGCAAGACTCGGGGACCAGGGTAGGGGTTTAGGGACGGACTTGACTGGGGCCCTGGGTGTGTACCCCATCACGTTCTGTCGGGACCCCGAAAGCGTGCATTTTTAGGGCTCAGGACGAACCAGAATTAGATCATTCCGTTGTATCATCCCCACCTTAAACATCTCCTCTGTGCTGCTTCCACTTTGGGAAATGAGGATGACCTCTGCCTGGTGACCTTTCCTATCAAAACGTCAGCGGTGGCATTTATTACACTGTTTCGTTTCATTAGTCACCACGCATTGTTTAGAGTGCTTTTCCACCGTCATCAGCTGCAATCCTCTAGCTCGTTCAGCGATACTTTCAATTAATCCACTTAAAAAGCTCTTTGTATCACAACCAATATGTGCTTGTTAATGAGCGATTAGTGGGTGGTATCCGATAGTCCCTGCGCCCAACAGGGCACGGCTGAGCGGGGCCAGGGACGATTTATACACAACCAGGCTGGATTATACAAACCCCTCTTCCAAGTAGCAGGAATAATGACAGATTTAACAGCTATTTTTTCATTTTGGCCTCTGTGTGGTTTAGAGGAGTTTGAATGGGTATGGCACAGTCATTCTTTATAAAAGTTAACTGCAGTCCTCATGCACAGAGTGGGGGAAGGATCACAATGGACACAGAACAGAAACACAGAAAGAGCCCCTATTTATTGCTGGAGAAAATTCCTGTATAAATGTTAGACACATCCTTTATTGAATTCTGTGCCCGCCTCTGTTTTGTTCCCCAGTGGCAGGCCCTCCGGTATCCAAGGTCATGTTAATACAGATCGGAACTAGTGGGTTTCGTGGGGGTGGCCAGACATGGTGCAAGAATGACCAAGGGGCAGCGGTAGCATGGGGTCAGTAGGGGGCGTCGCCGGACTGGCCGGAGACCAGTGGAACCAGAATGCAGAGCTGACCTGCACAGCTGAGTGATTCAGCACGCAGGTTCTAGAAGGAAGACTCCAAGAGAGAAAATCCATTTATTATTCCCATTTTACAGATGAGGAAATTTAAGCTTAAGAAAGACAAGAAACTATCTCAAAGTTACAACACTACGAAATGGTTACAGATTATGTTCACATAATTTTAACATTAGAGACTGAATTCTTAATGCCATATCTTACTGACACTCATAACTTTATTGGAAAACAAAGCCTCTTTCCCTAGTTCCCTCTAGGAGGCAAACACAGGAAATGGTCTTGTCTGCTGGTTTCAGGCAGACCCCCGCCTGCTTGGGGGCTGCAAGTCATACTGTGGGGGTGGGAGGACCCCAACGAGCACACAGGATATGCCCAGGGACTCTCAGAGCAGATTCATGTTTCCATGAACTGAGTTAGCAATTCACTAGTGCTGTGAAATATTTATTGGTAGTAAGAACTTCTTTAGAGCCAGTCACAGAAGCAGAGGTGGGGATGTGTGCAAGTGTGGATAATTATCTGCAAAAGATAATTGACTATGAAGATCTCCTGGGTGGAAAGGCACAAAGCCTTTCCTCCTGTTTGATCTCCTCTCCTCTTGATGAAAGTGAGTTGTTCAATGCCGTCTGTAACATACCTCAAATTCATCTTCATCAGTGTTCCATTTGGTAGCATCCACCAGCTCTGCGTTTGACACTTTTTATTCTGGTAGTCTTTCAATTAATCTCTGGAGATAAAAGGTATTTTACTTCAAAGACATGCAAAACCATCTTTCACTAACTAGTAGATGTGAATGACATAGATTCACAGAGCTGTATCAGACTACAATGAAAACCATGCTAGAGTTTATTTTCAGTTATAATTGCCATTTTTCATAAACACAGTCTACAAATTTTTTTTTTTTATGTATTGTGGTAAACACAGTCTAAAAATTTAGGGCCTGAAAAAATAAGCCAAGTCTTGAAAAGTGTTCACAGAAAGTATGAAAGAAAAAGTACAAAGTCAAGTTCTTTCCATGTTTGTAATTCATGAAGAGTTCTGTCCTGGTCACATACATCGCCACGGTGTGTTTTGTGGGACCTGTTTCCAAGGTAAACACACACACACACACACACACACACACGTGTGCACACGTAGAAACATACACTACTCACCACAGCATGCTGGTGACTGGCATTGCACCACTTTGAATGAAGCATAGAAACCATACCTTGTCCCTTTGCTCTCCTCACTTTTAAATATGATTTTCTATGTATCTCCTCTACATACCTTGATCACCACATTACATCATGTGATAAGTTTTGCTTCAACTCTAAAATATAATTATAGACACTCGGGGGGTGAAAGGTAGTCTATTAGGTTTACTTCTATTTTTATCTGTAATTCTGTTTTCTTTCCTTTCTGAAGGTCAATGTTTTTTCTTTTCTGCTACCACTTCTGTTTGCAGAGGTTCCTGTTACCATCCTTTAAGGGTGTGTCTGCTAGCAGCATAGTCTCCTGGTTATATTTTGTCTGAGAATGCCTTTATTTCCCCCCTCATTCCCGAAGGATTATATTAGCAGATATAGGATTCTGGTTTAAAGTGCTTTTTTTAAAAAAATTTTGTTCAGTATTTGAATTATGTTGGCCCACTTTTTTCTGACTTCTGTGATTTCAGATGAGACACCCATAGTCCTTAGAATTGGTATTCCTCAATAAGTGGTGCGTTGTGTCTCTCCGTTTTCAAGTTATTTTTTTCTTGTTTTCCATTTTCAGAAGTTTGATTGTGGTGTCTTGGCATGAATGTGTTTGAGTTAATGCTGTCTGAAATTTTCTCAGCTTCTTGAATCTGTAGGTTGATGTCTTTTTGCCAAAATTGAGATGTTTTCAGGCGTTATTTCTTTGAGCACTATTTCAGTCCCACACTTTTTTTCTCTCTTTCTGTGACTCTTATGATAGAAAACTTGGATCTTTGTTATTCACCCACAGATCCCTGATGCCGTCCTTTTTTCATCAATCTACTTTCAGGGCTAGTGTCACCTGAGCTTCTTATTGTTGAGACAATGATAGGAATACACAGATTTGTGTCATATCTCCCAATTTTAAAATATTAACTCAAAATATCTAGAACAGAATGGGAGTAAAACAAAAGTAGTCACACAGGACAGATTTGGCACACCAGGCTGCTGGTCTCTGCACCTTCCCTTCAAGTCATACAGGGTCATCTTGTCTACTACCTTTGTTTCAAATTAGAAAACGTAAGAGCCAGAGAGGGGAAACTGCCTCTCAGGGTTATTTGTGAATAACTGACCAGGATGGAACAGAAGCCTTGATCCATTGTTCCAGGGATCGGGACAGAAAGAAGACAGTAGCCTCATCTGTACCTGAGCCACGCCTTACGAAGTTGGGAACCCAGAGCTCTCTCTCGTGTCAGTGGCGTCACAGTTAGAATGTGGTTGGTTTTTCTTTTTTAAAAAAAAATAAAATATGAATGGTTTTTTATTTCATTAATAGCAACCAAGGTCCCAGGTGGCTTTAGACCTCTGGGAGTCCTTGGCCAGACCCACTCTGTCTTAATCTCTTTATCTGTAAAATGGTAGGAACATATATGAATTCGTAAGTGTGGTGTGAGGACTGCATGGCACCTGGAATGGCAATTCTGACCCCGACTTTCCCTAAGAAAGAATTCCATCTTACTCACAAAAATCACTCCTCAAAATGTGCCTTGATCCAAAAAGAGAACAACTGAAGATTAATTTTCTCCAATAGTGCAACTAATGAAAAAGACACATCTTCCAAACTCTTTTATCTTAATAAAGGCATCATATTAAAGAATCATAACTTAGTTCCATCCTTTTAAAAGAAGTAGCTTATATTGTTCATAATTGTCTGAAATGTTGACATTCGCATCACGGGTGACTTCAGAGAAAGGGTAGTAAACCCTTTAGAGAGCATGTGGCTCTCTGCCTCTCTTTACTAAAAGGCCATCCCAGAAGCATGTATACATCCATTTAGAAAGAAGCCTTGGAAAAAAATATCTTTCTTGTAGCTTCAGATGAGTTAGAATTGATCTTCAATAGCTGGTCCCACTTTTGTATTATTTTTCACAGATAAAATAGCTGCTCTCAATTGTGAGGCAAACTCCTTTGAGGACTTTCTGGGGTTCACTCATGTTGCTATTCTCAGGATTTACTCCTGGGGAGATGGTATTTTTCCTTTGTAATCTCATTACAAGTAAAGTCCTTTTAGGCCACTTCTGAACCATACGTTTTGATTACTTCAGTGATCACACACAGATTTTGTACGAGTGTTTTCTATGGCACACCCTTGTGTATGAGTATTATTATATTACGTGAAACAGTTGGGTTGGAAGACAAGGTTAACTTTGGTACGGGAAAATGTAAAAATTGCCATGCAGTTACTTTCTAACGACATGTGTGTGTGTGTGTGTGTGTGTGTGTGTGTGTATTCAAGGCAGTGGACTCCAAATTTAGCCAAGACACAGCCTTTGTCCTGAGATTCTTATAGTCTCCAAGGGAGGACACAGCCTGTGAGGAAACAACATTCCAAGGTCGATGCTGGTCAGGAAGATGATGGAGTTGTAGATCTGATTCCAGACTCTCAAGCACAGGAACCTCTGTTTCTCCATGATGACAGAGGAAAAGTCATTCCTGGAAAAGAGCACACAATTAGCAGAGACCCTTCCTTATAGAGATGGTGAATTTATAACTAGGAAGAAAGGATATGCATGTTCAATACAAGCACTACCTTTGCAGATGGGATGAAGGGGGACATCTGCTGATCTTTACCTCTGTAATTACAGCAAACAGATAATTAAATGGATGCAAAGTGAACAGCATCCAGGGCTTTCTTTGGACTAGAGGTTATTACTTTTGGTTTCACTCCTGTGTCTCACTTACCCAGGGTTCAGTCAATATTTTGCGATGATGGCTGTGTTAGATTTCTGGGGCTATTGTAATAAAGTACCACCAGCTACATGGCTTAACACAACAGAAATCGCTGTCTCACAGTTCTGGAGGCTAGAAATCTAAAATCAAGGTGTCAGCAGGGGTGGCCCCCACTGGGGACTCTGCGGGAGAGATGGTTCCATGCCTCTCTCATAGCTTCCAGTGGCTGCCCATACACCTCGGTGTCCGTTGGCTTGTAGAAACACCACTCCAATCACTGCCACAGTCTTCACATGATGTCCTCCCTGTGTGCATGTGTCTCTGTTTTCTTCTATTATAAGAACACCAGCCATATGAGACTAGGGGCCCATCCTACCCCAGGAAGAGCTCATCTTAACCAGATGACGTCTGCAGAGACTTCTTCCACATAAGGTCACATCTCGCAGACATCAGAGTTTAGGACTTCAGAATAATGAATATTTTGCTTGGGCTCAAGTATATATAAGTAGGCTGAAAAGTTCCATAGACAATGGTACAAAAATGGATAGGTTTCCAAAATACAGTGTAAAGTAGAAGATGTTAAGAAAAAATAGGTCAGGGGTAAGAGCACAATACCATTTATTTAGATGAAAATTATGTTCACCAGCTAATCACTACATATCTTTCAAGACTAAAATGCTTTTAAGCACATATATCAAGTATGTTAGAGTACTACCTATGGGAAGAAAAAGGAATTATCGGTGGGGATAGGGATGACATGGGTGGTTTAAAACAATGGCTCTAGGTTCTTTGAAATCCATCCCATTGAGATATAGGGTCTATGTCCCTGCTGCTTTAATTTGAGTAGACTTTGACAGCTTCAACCATTAAAGTATGGCAGAAGTGATGCTATGCTCCTTCAGAACCCTAGGCAATAAAATGTCCTACAGCATCCATGTGGTTGTTTGGGGGGGCACTTGCTCTGGGAGAAGCCAGTTGCCTTGTGACTGTAATCAATACCTCAGCTGAGCTAGAGGTTAACAGCTGGCATCAGCTGCCAGCCCAATGAGCATGCCATCTTAGACTTCCACCCCAGTTGAGCCTTGTGAAGACTGAAGCCTCAGCTGACAGCTAATTTCAATTGCATGAGACCCTGCACAAAACCCACCAAGCTGAGCCCTTCCGGAATCTCTAACCTGCAAAATTATGAGTAAAACCATAGTTGTTTTAAGTTTTTAAGAGCAATTCTTAACTAGAGTATAAACAGAAAAAAAATGAAATAATAATGAATAAGACTAAAAGTAAGTCCTTGAGTGGATGAATGTTGTTTATTTGAAATTAAAATGTAACCGGGTAACCTGTATTTTTATTTGCTAAATCTGGCAGTCCTATTCAGTCATCGATGGAATAATTTACTTACACAGGTTCTAAAAAAGAAGAAATAATAGGGCGCAGACAGAAGCCTCTCCAGTCCTAAGGAACTCAGTTTTCTGTATTATAAAAGAGAGTACGGACGAGACCTATAGTTGCAAATTCAAATGAGCCAGGCAGGCAGTGCACAGAGTGAAGCTGACTGGTATAAGACAACAGTGGTAGGGAACGTGTTGACAAAGAGAGCCCGTGATTGTTCAGAGGTGGAAACTCATTCAAGCTTTATAGAACAATACGCACACCAAAGAAAACCTACTGTGAGCTACATTCAGCTCCAGGGGCCAATGTTCTCAAGCTTTTATTCAGACAAATATTTACCCAGCTCCCTTCATCTCCAAGTCACACATGACACACAATGCTTGATACATTTTAACAGGTGAACATGGATTTCAAGATAATCTCCTCCTGGAGGCACCCCAAAAATACCAGGCAAGCGGTCCCTTTTATTCCAGTGAAAAGATTGATAAAGTTGCCAACTTAAATATTTGAATTTTAGTGATACAGGTAAAGTAGTCAATTATCTATTTTATAATTTTAGCACCATATTTATTTAAAGACACATATTACACAAAATAATACATGAATTTATAATTTTTCCACTTAATTAAAGAAACACTTTCATTCTTTTTGTTGGCCTGAGTATTAGACTTCAGTGCTTCTTCCATTGGACTCAGTGTTAGGAGGCCATCCTATTCACTTCTGTCTATGTGCTATGAGGAAAAATATATATATACACACATATATATATATATATATATACACTATGCTTGTACTGGAAATATTAAACCAAACTACTTGTACCCATCTGTATTGCATTAGGGCCTTTTGTTTTTGTTTTGCAATATTATGTTGGTAGCTATTTACTGCACTGTGTTTTTATGGGATCTTAAACTATAGGTTTGCAACTAAAACTCAAGGTTTGCAAAGTTTGCAAGCCTGTAAAAATAATGACAAAATCTTTAGTAGTGTCTCTGCCCGCTTTGTTGCTAATTGGGCAAGCGGACGGACTTCCTTTAGAATCTAAAATTGGCACAGACAGGGGCTATTTCTAGTGGATTGGTCTTCCCCAGATATACTTGGTGTTAAAAAATAATGTCATTGGGCAGTCAGCCCATAATGTGAGATATTTTTCTCAGAGTTAACATGAGAGGAAGCTTTGCCTTTTATTTAGGTGTACAGAATTGTTACACACACTCACATTAAACCTTCACACGCCCGTGTCTGCGTTGCCCTGAGAATCCTGTGCTAAGGAAACTCTCTTCTGTTACGATGATCACTTGCCCTGTGTCCCTCCGATGGGTCCAGGGATCTATGAAGTCATCACTCAAACAAGGCAGGGTGGAAAGGTGACACTGAGACAGCCCTGACTGGCAGCAAGCCTGCCTCCCTTTGCAGTAAGTGGCCGATCACGTCTTGGTGTCCTGTGGCCTGTGTGGAAGTCACGGTGAAATCCCCATAAGCACATGACTGATTTATTTTGATGAGTGTTGTGTTGCCAGAAGACACATTGGTGCCTAAGTGTACCCAACAGACACAGAGATAATCTGTGATTCGTGGACATTGATGGTGTTCAACTAACATTTTAATTTTTCCCTGAAATGCATGGGTACCTGTAACAAATATCTAACTCACTTCTGAACCACAATGAAATTCTTTCATTTTATAATTTTATCCCTTCATTTCTAGCTTCCTACACACTAATCCCCTCTGTGACTGAATAATTGTCGTATGTAAGAGTATAACGACACATGTGCTCTTTGGATTATAGAGTCAAAAATGGCAGAGACAAAGACTCTGGTAAACGTTAATGGAAGTTTTTATGCTTCAATTATCGGCCGACATAAAATGGCAGCCACTGTTTGCTCATCTTCGCCTCCCCACATCTGCCAAATCACCTGTCAATTTAAATTAAATTCTACAAGATGCAAAGCGAGGCACTTGACGTTAGCAGCACAGTTTCTGGGTATATTCCTCAGTGATGTGGGCATCTTGTGTCCTTGTTTCCTGGAAAAAAAAAAAAAACCCTTCTCAAAACCTAACCAGCCAGAGGCAGAGTTATACACGGAAAAATCCAACACGTAGACAGATGGAAAGGGCGCCAGGGATCAAGGGTGATGATGGAGCAGATTGCCTTCCTGCTAAGAAAAAGTGACATCTTCTTACATTTTATTACTATTAATTCAGCATGGAGGCAGAAATGGTGACCTGCTCTGCCATGGCGCTGAAACGCCCGTAGAGAGTAGAATGGACCGCACTCACATTAACTCCGTAGGTCGGAGCCAAAAGCTGCATTAGCCATAATGGTGACTTTTTGAATGGCACAGCTGTCACCCACCAAAGTGGACTCTGGAGAGAGCAGCATGTCAGGTTTTGTAGGAGGTTCCAGTTAGAATCAGATGACGGTTTTGCTGTTGTTTGTATATTTGTTGTTTTGTTTTAATGAGCTTCCAATGTATGTGGGCACAGACAGACCCGCAGTTGGAAACAGGGGCAAAGCAGGAAGGTAAACTGAAGTGAATTCCCAAGTTCCCTTGATTCAAGTGTGGGCGTGAGGGCTGGCAGCTGTTCTCATGCCACTGACCTCGAAGGCTAGTCACACACACGACCTGCCACAAAACACAGCTCTAGTCCCTGGAGCATTGTATCCCCTGGTGGCCATAGCTAACACATAATCTAATTTCAAGACTTAGATTTCAATTGCTCAAACATCATGGTTTTTTGTTTTTTTTTTTAATGCGTAACTAGATCATGCCTAAGAATATTTTTCATGATTATTTATTGGGGCAACTCTAGGATATTAGTCTCTCCCCCTTGTGATTGACACTGTTCTTTTAAAAGAATACTTTCTTCCATAATCAGAAAAAAAGTTGAAGTCAAGGATACAAACGGACATTATTTCCGCAGATGCTAGAAGTCACACCTCCATTTTAGAAGAAATAAGTTTTAAAGTAACCGGCAGTCATTCACCTAAAAGTGAGAGCAAGCAGACAACCACAAATGCAGATAAGCTCCAGGCTGATTTTGAGCTTCGTTCCCATATCTGGTGTGCTCAATTTGATATGTAGTGTATTTGAACATGGTAAACAGATTTCGAATGTATAAATGCTTGAAGCAATTCTCAAAACTGAGACACTGAAGAGAGTGAAAACTGTGTCTCAGTTATCTGGGCTTTCCTAGCACAGACCACAGACTTTATACTTAATTAACCAATGCTGGTTAAGTGTATGGTACCCAGACCTCAAGGTATATGAGGGCACTATGAAAATGATGGAAACATTGTGGCACACGTGAGAAGGCATCAGGAGGATGAGGTGGAGCCTCGGGTTCCGAACCCAGGTGGGACTAACTCATCACTTGACCTCACGTAATATCTCTTTACCCTTATTAGTTTAATTAAATCTTCTGCAGATGGGGGCCTGAATCCTGTGCCCTGCAGAGACCTGGATTCCTGTCACGTCGCGATGCGAATGGACAGAGGTGAACCAGCGGATCCACAGCTAAGGTTTGAACTGAGCGGTGGCTCAGGCAATCTTTTTCTATTTTGGTTCCTCTTGCTCTACCGAAGACCAGAGCTCATTTACCTTGCTGTTGTTTCTTTGTTGATCAATTAAGAAAGTGTTGATTGAGTACTGACTGTATGCACCGGGAAAGTAGAAACGTGCCCCAGGGCTCAGGGGTGATAATGGCAGCGGGTTTGCATTTCAGAGGCCACCCAGCGAGGTGCTTTCTGGAAAATTCTGGTGACAGAAAAGGAAGTGTTCACACTGGCAAATGTGCTGGGAGGTGGATCTCAGTGGGCAGGCAGAAAAGACTCTGGCTTTGGCCATTTCTTGGGGCTCCCATAGAAGAAGGATGAAGAAAATATCACCACAGTTGACAAGATTGGGGAGGAAGTTTACATTTTTATTTTTAAAAAGTGATTGTTTTGAGTTGTTTTCCCAATCTCCCTCTCTCCACAAAATGAAAACAATTCAGTTCCGCTCGTCACAGCTCTTTGCAGAATGCATTGACTCTTGGTCCACAGTGGAGCACACGGAGCTTAGCTTTACAGTGCCCTGGTGAACACTTTCCTTCTCTGCCCCATCGGTTTCTCTGTGCATATATGGCTTCATTGTTGGGGAAAAGGTCTGGGGTCTGTTTTTTGAGAATTTTTATGTCTCAGAGCGCCAGACTCAGTAGTAGCAAACCTGCCCCACCCCTCCTCCTTACTCCCTTCCTCAATTAGGATTAGGATGTGAGCATGCAAAAAACAGGTAATGGGAGCTTCCTGCCACCCACCATGTGGTGACACAGTGATTGTCTCTGTCTCCTGAAAGCTTTGCCAGTATCTAGAAAGGAGACACCTCCTCCTCCAAGTTATTAGAGCCTAGTAAATGCCATGGAATGTATTATGCATCTTAAGTAGCATCTCATTTAACGTTTGCAAGACCCTTATAAGGTATAATTATTCTCACTTAATATTTTAATGCTGAAAGCAACACATTCTCAAAGGACTAAATCTGCCTGAAAGTAGCAGACAGGCTGGAAAACTGCTTGGCCTCAGGATTCCTACAGAAAGGGGTTGAGTCTCATCCCTTCCATTTCCTGCTCCTGTGGCTGTTAGTTACTGAAATTCTCTGTGCCTCCATATCTCATGTGGAAAATAGAGGTGATAAATAGATGATGAATGTAAGGTATTCTGCACACTGCCTGGGAAACCATTGGCTGTTGCTTATGGTTGGTGATGGGGATGAAGGAGGGAGAGTTGTTGGACTAGCAGGGGAAATGGGTCTGGGCTGGGCAGAGCCTGGCTGGCATAGATGGATCATCTGATGGATTTGGGGCCAAGAAGACAGCCTGCACATTTGGCACGTTGATTACCTATAGGGTTTATTCATTTCCTGTGGCTGCTGTAACAAATAACCACAACCTTGGTGGCTTAAAGCAAAAGAAATTTATTATCTCACAGTTATGGAGGCCAGAATATGAAATCAGTATTGCTGGGCCCCCATTAAAATGTTGCCAAGACTGCTTCTTGCCTCTTCCAGCTTCTGTTGGCTGCCAGCATTCCTTGACTCGCAGCAGCGTAACTGTAATCTTGGCCTCTGGTCACTTTCTCCTTGTTAGTCTGTGTCAAATCTCTCTCTTCCTGTCTCTTAAAAGGACAATTTTAAGGACACCATGGCTTCATGTAGGGCCTACCCAGATCATCCAGGATAACCTTGCCATCTCAAGATATTTAATTTAATCACATCTGCAAAGCCCATTTTCCATATACGATAAACTGGATAATAAGGTAAAATGTAGGTCCCCAGAATGAGGACCCGATATTCTGTGGGCCATTATTGAGCCTACTATACACAGCCAGATTAAACGAATCAATAAAGAAATACAAATTGTGGAATGAAAGAAATCTGTAATCAACTTTGGGTTGTTGAATTGGAATGGGAGATATCAGTGTGACTAGCTGGTGTTTAACATAGATAGAAAGACATGCGAATAGATGTGTGCATGCACACACACACTCACATGTATATTTTGTCCACTGACATGACCTAGGAACATTCCAATAGCAATGAAAAAAAGTAGCACTCATTTCATGGTTTAGGAACCTTTATTAGAATGAACCGAGGCTCCTTGAAGACATGGTTGGTTCCATGGATGGCACAAGCAATGCCGAACGTGAGCCTGAGCCAGCTTATTGTGCTAGAAAGGAAGGAAGTACTGAAAACATAATGAGGACACAGAAATGGATTTGATGGGGGCTCTGTTGGCGAGGGGCACCTTGAGCCCCCAAATTAATAATGATAGCAAGGAAGTATAATGTTTTGAATAAGTAGGACTCCTGCTATACACAATGAATGAATAAATAAATAAATAAATAAGGGAGAAGAGAAAGCGCTATCTTACAGTGGAATGAATGCCAACAGATAAATGTAGAGAGATTACTGGTGGAACTGGAAAAATATTTCCTTAATTTACCACACAGTGGAGAAACCTCACGGACACCATTTTATGCAAGGGATCAATAATTAGTAGTCCCAGTTATGGGACAGCTGATAAAAGTTATCATCACCATGATGGGTGAGCTGGCATGACTTCTCATGACATGTACTGAACTGAGAAGAACATAACATTGTTTCCCACTTCTTTCAATAACGGGAAACCTGAATCTAATTATAAGGAAACATTAAAAAACCCAATCAGAGGGGCACTCTACAAAGTAGCTGACTTCTGATCTTAAAGTACCAAGGTCACGAAATACAGAAAGACTGAAGTGCAGTCCTGATATAGTCAGATGCGCTTTCCCTATGGGAAAAGAAGCATTAAGTTCTTGTGATGAGATTATTCAGTATAGAAAGCGGGAGAAATCCCCCAACACATTAACAACAAACCCTGCTTTTGTATGTTGCCCAACACTGTTGTCACCTCTTAAAGAGAACTGACCACCGTATCACACTGATGTCCCCTCTAAATAATGTAAATGTAGTATGGTTCAGTTCACTAGCCTCTCCTCTCTCTATCTATACTTACTCCCTAGGCAAACTCATTATAGAGATGGTATAGGAATAACTATAAATATACATGAATAAATAACACTTCAAAACTTCCACTTCTAGAAAAATGAAATAGACACATTTTGCTCTACTCTTCCCTATAAATACAACTAAAAACCCTAGACATATATATTATAAAACAAATAATAATAATAAAACATGAGAAGGCTCTGAACAGTGGAGAGAAGAAGGTAGACTGGTCAAGGACCTCGGGACCCAACGAACAACATGGTGCCTGGTCCCACGGGTTTTCGTTTTGCTTCATATATCCCACTTTTGGAGCTAAAGAAGCCAGCAAATGAGAAACTCCAATGAGCACAGACAAAAATAAATAAACAAATATAAATAAAAGCCAACTTTCTATAGATAAAGGACAAGGAAAGTGTCAGCCTAGCAAAGCAGAAAACTTTTTTTTTTTTTGAGACAGAGTCTCCCTCTGCCCGGGCTAGAGTGCCGTGGCGTCAGCCTGGCTCACAGCAACCTCAAACTCCTGGGCTGAAGCAATCCTTCTGCCTCAGCCTCCCGAGTAGCTGGGACTACAGACATGTGCCACCATGCCCGGCTCATTTTTTCTATATATTTTTAGTTGACCAATTAATTTCTTTCTATTTTTTTTTTAGTAGAGACGGGGTCTCGCTCTTGCT
>CAUYRT010094576.1:0-91932 GCA_963574885.1 Lepilemur ruficaudatus | reverse complement strand
TCTATTTGCTCTAGTGATAGTTTCTTTAGCTGTGCAGAAGCTTTTTAATTTGATCAGGTCCCATTTGTTTATTTTTGTAGCTGCATTGATTGCTTTGGGGGTCTTCTTCAAGAATTCTTTGCCTAGACCGATGTCTGAGAGGACAGAATAATGGCCAAAAAACATATAAAAAAATGTTCATCATCACTAATCATCAGAGAAATGCAAATCAAAGCCAATTGCATTCTTACAACTTAAAGTCAGTGTGGCTCTAGAGTTGCCAAATAAAATACTGGGCAGGTGAACAACAAATATTCTTAGTATAAATATTTATTTGAACAATGACTATTTTAGTATAAATATGGCCATGCAATAATACTTATACCAAAGTATTTTCACTGTTTATCTGAAATTCAAATTTTACAGGGAATCCTGTGTTTTTATTTCCTAAATCTGCCAAGTTTATATGGCATCAAAAATTCTAAACTGCTGTATTTAATCGGCCTGCTTTTCACTTTTCAAGGTCTGCAGGCTTCAAGGAAGTAGATAGTTTAGTCACTAAAGAAAAACATTTTGAGATGAAGTAAAAATCCCAAAAAGGGATTATCCTAGAGACTTTTACCAATGCAATGACTTAATGAGGGCATAGGATATGGATTTATTTTCAGTTTGTTTACTTATTTTTTTTTCTTCAATGAAAGAGTGAATTATAGTGGGGGGAGTTCCTCCCCCCCTTTCATTTGGGAGTTGTGTGCGAGTTTCATACAATTTGAGCTACCAGCTTTCTCCAAGAGGCAAATAGTAAAGACAACAGAGGTCTGTGAGACATTCCCTCTTCTCTCTCAGAATCAACAAAAGCTGGCCCTGTTCTTCGTGAGAATTCATCTCCTCATTTCTCCTGATCCCTTCCGGATCCAGAGATGGATGAGTAACTGCGAAAGCAAGAAAAGAAGAATTGGGTTATGTGAGCAAAAAGACACTACGGAAGTTCTCCAGGGGCTCCTCAAAAGGAAACGAGTCCAACCTTGCACGTTAGTTAGCTTGACTCATTTGCTGTTCATGGTGAGGAGACTGAATTACAGCAGCCCATAACAGCTAAATAGTAATGTTTTCTTTGGCTCATTGCTCTGTGGTAAAATTTCCCCTACAGTAACTGATACCATGCCCAGCACCCTGAATTGCAAAAAGTGTGCCCCAATCCCTCTGCTGATGCAGTCACAGGCTATTGGATAAGGAGTCTCTATCGGAGGTCTTCAGGTAAGTACCCTGTCATTAGCACTTCATGTTCTGTGCACCATCTTTAAAAAAGTCTGATTTCAAAACTTATTTCCAAGTCAGAAAGTGAGATTCTTTAAGCCTTTTCTAAGGCAGCGACATCCTCTTCCCTCTTCCTGATGTGTCATCAGCAGCTTTAAAAGCAATCCCCTTGTGTCTGTCACAGTGACTCAAAAAACTAGGGCAGTGATGATTCTGTCATTTAGTGGTTTTGCGGCATATGTGCCCTACCGTCTTTCATTTCTATACTTCAAAATACTAAGTGAGCCACACAGAGACATCTTTTTATCACAGAGTACTCCATGTAATGGCTTTGGAACGCTGGAGGGGAACTGGAGACGCAGGTAGAGGCTGACTTTTTGCATAATTGCTGTGTATTTTCTGTGGCAAGTCACTAGTTGGGAAAACATGCATTTGAGGGACATTTAAGGTTTGGCATTTAAATCCTTGACTGAAGTGCCATTTCCGTGGTGACATTTGAAACTTGACCACCGTAGACCGCCTGGTTGCCAGACAGCAGCCACTTTGGCAAGAAGTAACTCCAGAGGGATGGGAAGAGGCTGTCTTCTAAAACGAATGAAAAAATGTCTGCTCGGGCTCCCGTATCAGCCCAAACGAGCAGCTGTGTTCAAAAGGTTTTTCCTATCTTGTAGAGCCAGAAAAGGTGAGCTGTTCCAGAGAAGGCCAGAGAAAATTGTACTAGAATGTGTATGGGGTGGGGGGGAACCACTTTTTAAAGGAGAGTGAAAGAGCTCAACTGTAGGATGAGAACAGTACTTTCTCTCCACTGCTCTTTGACCCCTTTGCAGGGCGTCTGAGTACAGAGCACATGGATAGAATCCACAGACGCTGCGCAGACCATGGTCATTGTGTGGCCTGACACTGACCTAAGTCCCTTTCAGCGGAGACCGTTGTTTTCTCCTTGTATGTCAGATCCCCTGTTCTCTTTAGATTGCTGTAGGAAAGAAGTTATTAATAGTTGAAATTCTTTTCCTTAATTTCTTCCCTGTCTCTTACCTGGTAACTCTGCTGCCTTTCCCACTAACTACTTTCTCTTTCTTGACCCTCCCCCCTGCCAAAAAAAAGACTTAAAGAGAGGCAAGATACAATCAAAGAGGAGTGGGTGGTGAGGGAAGAGAAAAGCCCTAAAGAAAGTCTCTAAAGGATTTGTAGCACAGGTTTCACTCCCTAAGAAGCTAGAGGAAATTAAAACTCTCCTGAAAAAGAAGAAACAGACCACTCCCCTCTCCCATAACAATAATGACAATAATAGCAAACACATATACAAAGCTTACACTGTCATAAGCATTTTATATATGTTAACCCATTTATTCTTCACACACCCTGTGAGGTAGATACTATAATTTTCACTTTTAGCAGGTGAGAAGGTAGGCCCAGAGAGGGTAAATAGCCTGCCCAGCCTCACAGAGCATATATGTTGCAAGAGAGCCCGAAGAACCACTCAAACGCAGCAGCCTAGCTCTGCTGTCTCTAGGCCACCTTCTGTGGGTGGGAAGTGTTCATTTATGTTCACACTATCCTCCCACTCTCTGTTGACAGCCCATATTTCTCTTCTCTTGGGGCCGAAATATGGAGAGACAGATTTATTGTTTCATAGATTTCACTGAATGTTCCCAGGGTCCAGAAATGAGGACCATAACAAAAGAAGACAGGAAACATGCCAGCTTCTCTCCACAAATCAAGGTCATTGCCCCAATGTCCGCATATCATCTGGTCAGGGCTCATTCAGAGAAGCAGGAGAAAGTATCAGTAAGATTGAACCCTGACTGACTGTAGAAGTAGCTTGGGGTGAGTTAGGATGAATTTGTTACGGGGATTTCACTTGCACGATTGTGGGGGCTGGTTAAGTCATCTCTGTAAGGCTGTTGTCCCCAGGAGTATTGCTGAAGCCTGAAAGCAAAATTAACCAGAACTCTGAAATTTCAGAATTTCCTGGAAGCAGGAAAGGTTGGAATCCCACAAGGATGGTATAAAGTCTGTGAA
The DNA here is from genome assembly GCA_963574885.1 of Lepilemur ruficaudatus. NCBI lineage: Eukaryota > Metazoa > Chordata > Mammalia > Primates > Lepilemuridae > Lepilemur > Lepilemur ruficaudatus. Next base: position 88,674 of record CAUYRT010094576.1, on the reverse strand, counting down.
AGTTCTTACTGACTCTGACATTGGCCTTGATGGTATGAGTATCCTGCAGGAGCTGGGTGGGCAGAGGGGACAGCACTCGTCATGAAGCTAGACACACACACACTTGGCACAGGAGTTGAAGGAGCTGAGGGAGGAGGTAGGGGAAAGCGGGCAGATACAGGCCCAGCCACGGCCTCACACCAATGAGGTGAGCCAGCAGAAAAGCGACCCTGCATGGGAGCTGCAGCATGGCTGCCGCTTCACTTCTGCTCTCCAAATCTCCTGCAAGTATATCGCCTACGACTCAGCCTGTCTGGCTGTGTACACGGAAGGGAGGTCACCATATGACTCTGAAACTGCTCTGCACCATGGTCCTTATGTAATAATCTCACTATCTAACCAACTTTACCACTCAGTAAATATAGGAGGCAGAAAAGTAGAATGCCGTGGGCACAAACTCTGGAACCAAACAGATCTGAGTTCAATCCCTAGCCCCAAGAGTTATTTGCTGGGTGACATAACAGACTTTAATTTCCTTATTTGCAAAATAGGGATAATGGTAATGCTGTCTTTGTTGAGTACTATAACAATTAAGTGAGATAATACCTGTGAATCACGAGGTTTTATGTCTAGTGCTAGTAAATATTCAGTGATATTTATATGCAATATAAAGTAACATATAGTATATATAATTATAAATATATAGTAATAAAGTTAAGAGCTTTTATTAATACTTTCTAATTATGCAATGATCAGATTAATTGAAGGTGTATTTTCTCAGCCAAATAGACTTTTTACCATGCTTCATGAAGAACAACAATCTAGGAGGTCTCCTAACTTGGTATCCCATATATTCAGAGTTTTTGAATAAGGTATACTAATATTAAAATAAAAAATTATCCGTTACTAAAATGTGATTAGGGAATCCCTTGAGTACCTGAGTGGTTTTTGTTGGTGGTCTTTGATCTAAATATGTTTATTATAAGCCAGGAGAAATCAGTAACAGGAAGACAATGGGAAAGAAACACAGACACCTTGGATCTACCCCCACAAATTAAGTCCATGACTTGCAAGAGTTGTGTGATCTCTGTGGGTTATAGGATCCCTGAAATTTAAAATTGGTATGAACCATAGAAGCAGTTTAATCAAACCCTGCTCTGACACATCAATCTTCTCTAGCCCATTCTTGATAAGTCTGGGACTTAGAAATGTCAAGTGATGAGAAACTCACTCCTCCTGGAGGCAGACCTATCCATATGAAGACAACTCCAATTTTAAAAATGTTATTACTTATACAGTCGGATGGTGCCTCCTTGCAACTCAGAGCTATTGGTCATTGTTCTCCCCCTTTTAGCCACACAGAAAGAATTTAGCACATTGGTCTTTAGTCTTTGACAATCTGGTTAATTCTATGGATCTACTCCACCCACAAGTTTAAATGCTCCCATACACACAAACTCTGCACATAAGCTCAGGGAATTCTCAGATCTCGTTTAACTCCTGGTGACCAAGCCTCCCCACAACTTCCCTTTCTTTATGTGAAGGCAGCAGTCAAGTTCCTCCTGAGTCTTCCTTTATGCAGAGATTCACCAACTGTTTTTTGGCATGATTTCAAGACCTCTTACTACCATGGGCCTGTTTCCATGAATCAGGCCTTCTTTCCAATGTTCCTTTTAATGGGTTGCCCTCAGAAGTAAACACAATGCTATAGGAGTGACCTGGGAAGTTTAGAATGTGGTAAAATCATCACTACCTGTGCCACTCATGTCCTGATTCAATATGAGCCCAATATTGTACTAGCTTTCTTAGCAACCACATCATGGTGCCAGTTTGATTTATATTAAATAGGGCCTCAGTTTTCTATTTTGCAGAATAATATTGTTGGAAAAGAACACCTCTGAGTTCCTTCCAACTCTTAACACTATAAATCTATTAAAAAGGATACTAAATTAAGGTGATAACCTCACCTACAAATTCCAGGGCTTTCTCATTGTTTAAAAGAGACATGGGAGAAGATGACAGTAAAGATACATTCAGTATGTTATGTTTATTAAGGCTTTGGCCATGGTTATGAGACTAGGTATAAAATGAAAAGATTTGTAATATTTACTAAAATGCCAAATTAAGGAGAAAGAAGCTTTTCCCATATTACCTTTGAAGAGCATTTTCAGGTTAATAAAGAGCTTTCATAAACATTAATTTCAAACTATCTTGTTTGGAAGACCACTTCTGAAGCTTTATTACACTGTCCTAATTAATGCTCAGCAAAGAAACACTGTGCTGGCTTATCAGTCTCTCAGAAATGAGAGGTTCCCAATCATTACCAAGCTCATCATTTCGCATTTATGCATGTGTAGGAAGCATATGAATTTGTAGGCTCCAGTTCAGCTGGTGTTCTACTGCTGAACTCCACTAATTTAAACAACTTGAGGCCAGATGTGTTGTAAAGTGGCGATTTATCTAGATTAGTCATCGCACATTGATAGCCACAATCCTTTTTGCAAAATGTGCAGCACATTCTGAACCTAAGAAGCCTCAGCATTATGAATTCCTTTCACTTGGTTGAGTGTTTCATTTGCCTGCTAATATAAAATTCATTGAGGCAGCAGGCAGCAATCAGAGCTGTTGGGAGTTCTAGTCCAATGCACCACAATCCCACTGCAGTAAGACTAATGGCAAAAAGGGCACCCAGAATAACCCACTTACCTGTTTGGAATAACAGTGGGCTTTCTGCATATGTGAAGCACATGTACAGGGTTTACAGTGGTTTGGGATAAATTTGCAAATCTGGCCACCAGAGACCAGGACTATTTCCACCGCGGTTCTATAACTACTTAGCAAGAAATCCTTCAGAGTGCTCAGCAGGGAAAGGAAATGTGATAATTGTGGGAAGATTGGACATTATATTAGAGTGAGCTCTTTGGCACAAAAGAATAATGTCTGTGAAATGCTAGTTTCAGGCCACATAACACTGAATTTTCATCATGCTGCTTTGAAGAGGCAAAATGAAGGGACAACAGGCAGTGATGCTTAGATCTGAACCAACTGGGCAACTAGCTGAGGATTCTGTTTCGTGGAAGAGGAGAGGTAGATGGGCTGGAGAAGGCTCGAGGTCATTCTATGAGCTACGGAATTTTAACTTCTAGCTGCCACACTTGAAGCGTGGCATTTCAGCTCACCAAGGCACGAATAAGGCCTATTTTTTTAAAAAAAGGCTTGTGTCATCCAAATTCAGAAGAGATTAGTTTGTGTGAAAAACACAATGGAATACTTTTCAGAGAAAAATAGAGAAGGCATTTTTGGATACTAAAATGTGATGAGAAAGTTTCTTGGTGAATATGTTGTCTTGAAGCTGGGAAAGCTTTAATGGGATTTATCTCACTCAAATTTCCCTGGACCCATATCTTCCCTCTTTATAGTATAAATGAAAAAACATTGCCCAGTACTTATCACCAGGTTTCTTTTGACTAATGCCTAAAGTCACACAATTAGTAGGTGGTAGAATTGAAATTCCAAATAGTCCTATCGGACAACAAAACTTTTGTTCTTTACTTTCACTACCCTATTTCACCAAGTAACTGTTTTTTAAGCACCTTTATTGACAAATATATTTCATTGATGCATTAGTTAGGGTAGACTTGGCTATGTTGCAGTAACAAATAGTACCTTAAATCTTACTAGCTTGACATTTCATATAATCAAGTGTGAGGCATGCAGTTCTCCCAGGAAGCTCTTCTCCAAGTAGTGACTTAGGAACCCATCTGTTTTCATCTTGTAACTACACCATCTAGAATCACCATCTGCCAGAATCCAAGAGGATAGCATCACAGTGGCAATACTTAGGTCACATGGCTCTTACCCTGTTGACCAGAGGGCAGAGAAAAGCAGGAGTATTACTCTTTTAATTTGCTTGATAGGAGGCAGAGTTCTGCTTCTCAAGATAATAGTGGGTTCTTCCTCAAAACAAAGGAGGATTGAAAATCGGACAGCCAAAAATATTGTGAAATGACTATTATATCCAATATGTGAAGCTCATTGTACAAGAAGCTATATAGGATATAAGTAGTTCAGGACTTCAGCTCTGAACGAAAATTATATTCTAAAGATCTGAGACATTGATCTACAGAGTCAGCTACAATTTCAAGGATAATGCAAGGCAGTAAAACAATGGAAAGGAAGTATGACAAGTGTTGTTTATGGAACTAGTCCGTTTCAAAATTCCAACTGGTACATTTCAAATTCCTCTTAAGTGATGAGGTCAACTAACTCTTCTCATTTATTGAGAATGGGGAAAAAATGTCTAAAGAGAAAATGATTGTTTTATTAGAAAATTTGGAGACAAAATTTTTTTTTCTCTTGAACTTAATGATTTTTTCGTTCTCTTAATATTACTGAAACTCAGTTTTTTGGACTAGAAAATTATTATAATACACACTGTATATTTTCTTGGGTGATACCTACTACGTAGGTACTCAATTAGATAGTTTTTCTCTCCCTTTTCTTGACCCTTGGTCATTTTTTACTGCATTCAATAAAGGAAATAGCAGTTGTACTTGCTATAGGTTGGTCTCCTGGACTTATTCATTGACTTCAATCTCACTGTAAGAACCTACTCTATTATAGGCCACATTCAGATCCTTAGTGGCTTACCACGTGGCTGGCAAGGTAATTTGATGAAATATTTTTGCTATTGTTTTAATGGATGATAATTCATTGGTATATTATTCTTCCAAAGTAAAATATGTATGAACGGTAGTCCTCACTGTCTCAAGTCGATGTTATGAATAAATAGTAAGATTTTTTGACAATGTGTCAGCCCCAGAGGGCAATTATATCCATGTCAGGGATTCTCAGCCTCAGCCCTATTGACATCTGGGGCCAAATAATTCTTTGTTTTGGGGATGGGGGCCATCCTGTGCATTTTGGATGCATTCCTGGCCTCTACATACCAAAAGCCATTTAGCAGCATCGCCTAACCCTCTTTTCCCCAAATTGTGACCATGTGACAATGTCTCCAGACATTGCAAATGTCTCTGGTGATGGGGAGGCAGAATTGCCTCCATTTCCCCATGCCCACAGTTGAGAGTCGCTGATCTATATATTAACAAAGGAGTATTTTCCTTCTCTTTATGGCAAATGCTGGTGTTGTCTTCCCAAAGGCATTACACAGTTTGTCCACAATAACAGAATCCTGATTTCACTGAGGTACACACCTTCCAGAGGTAAGGGTGATCCTATCCCAAAATCAGAGGTAAACCCTCAAAGTCTAATCCAAACATGGTAATCCCAAGGCCTTCACCAAAAGTGGTTTAGGGACAGTCATGTGACTCAACTCTGGCTGAGAAGAAATAAAGAAGAGGCTGCTGCAGGGCTTCTGTAACAGGTTTTATTACTGTCAAAAATGGCACAGGAATACCTGTCCTCTTTTTCTATTGGACATTATTGTGCCTGCATATGATTACTGGAACTGCTAAAATCACAAAGGTTTTAGCCAGCATGAGAACAAAGGCAACAAGCTAAGAGCAAAGAGCCTAGGTCTCTGATGTCATGGAGACATGAATTTAATTGATCCTGGAGTTACCTCACCTCCAGACTTCTTGCAAAGTATATTAATAATATGCCCTTGTATTTAAGCCAGTCAGAGTTTCATATTAATTAGAGCTAAGCATTCTGTCTAATACACTCCACATGTCACATCAATATAGTCAACATCAGCTCCAGCCTGTAGGGCCTATTTGACTAAGACCGTTTCTATATAACTGAAAGGAACAGATAATACCAAAAACTAGGCAATTCGGTGTTTTCTTATTCCTCAATGAATCACAGAAAAAAACATTTTCAGTGACTACTTGTTTCCTCCCTCATTCACTAAGTAAACATGTATTGTTGTGCCAAAAATAAACTGTACTAGGTATGACAAATTTCTACACTAAATCTTAGTATTCAGGAGATCAAAAAAGGTAAACATCAGATCAGAACTACATTAAAATTATCCCCATATAAAAGGGTTTGTTTATTCAGTTGTTTATTAACTTAACAGATATTTATCAAATATTTATTTCATAAAAGGTACTCTATGGATGGTAGGGAGGATAAACAGATTAGATCCAATTCGTCCTGCCCCCAAGTTGCTTAAAGTGCAGTAATGAGAAGGCATACGCAGAAATCACTATAATACCTAGGTTTTGATTTTTAGGAATCATAAGAGTGGTGTAGATAGAATACTACGGGAATTCACATGAGATCAATATTGCTTGTAGTCGGAGGTGATCAAGGAAAGTTATGAAGGAGCACTGAGCCCTGAAGGGTAGGTACTATTTATTTGTTTAGACTGGGTGGGGACACGGATTGAAAGGTATGGCGGACTAAGCAGGGCTGTATGAGGAGCTCCAAGCCATGCAGTCTGGCTGGAATATTGAAGGTGTGGAGCAAAGTGATGGCCACACAGGAAGCAGTGATTATGGCCAGGTCATGAATGGTCTTACACGTCATGGTAAGGAAAGCTTGTAGCAAGGAAAGCACAAAAGGCAAGTGAAAATCAAAGAGGACAAAGATCCTAAATGTTATAAGTTAGGGAATATATCCTTTTTAATGATCAAAAGAAAGATGAGACAAGGAGAGAGGAGTATCCAAACACTTTGCTTTACATAAAATAATGTTAATATAATTGTCTCTAATTATCGTCTCAGTATAGGAACCCAAGATGAGAAATTCACTAAGTAACCAGTGTACTCTTTTGGCATCACAGAATTGACACCTCAGGAGGCTATAAATAAGAATACATTATAAACTGTATAGGTAACGCTTTCTAAAACTTTTACTTTCTCTCTCTACCCAAGAAAAACTCTTATACATAGCCTATTTTCTTTAAGGCTTCTGTAAGTTCTCAACTCTCAAGTAAACATAGATAGTGTTAGCTTTTTAAATAAAGATGATTTGGTTTCTAGTCATATTCCCAAGTTGATTCAGTAATTCAACATAGATTCTGCTCTCAAATTATAGCATAAATCATTTACTATATAGTAGGTGGTTTAATGATTTCACAGAAAATGTAAAATCAATTTTGATGCAAATGTAACTTCAATAGAAATCACCACTTCCCCCACTTATCAACTGTGTGACTTTGGAGATATTATCTAACCTTTCCAAGTCTATTTCCTTGTGAAAAAATAAAATAACCATATCTACCTTTGAATGTTGGTGAGAGTATTGAATAAAATGATATATCTAAATCACCAAAACAAATTCTGTTCCTTGGTAAGTGCTCAGCCAAAGCTGGCAGCGGGCGGCGGGCGGGGGGCCGGAGGGTGGTGGGCAGGAGCAGGGGGGAAAGAATCATTTAATCAAGTCTCAGAAACAGAAAGCTGCTTAAAGTAAGATAAATGAAAAGGGGCATTTATGAAAGGACAGGCAACTATCTCATAGAAACCAAGAGAAGAAATCATAGCAGGGCCAAAAGACTGAAACTAGCAAGTAGAAAGTCAGAAGCTGAACTCACTGAATGTTCTCTTTTAGACCACAGTGTCCCTCATCCACATGTCTGTGTATCTACCTGTCCGCTTCCCACTCTGCAGACCAGCCACTTCTGCTTCACCGAGCACAGGGCAGAACTTACCAGTCCAAGCCCGGCTTTATGTCACTGTAGACCTAAATGCCAAGCAATGCTTCAAACTATATGGGGGGCAGAGTCAGGGCTGGTCCATCCTGGTGCCCATCAACCATCCCACCCCCTGAACATGCCCACTCATTTCTGAGAAAGGGTTCCCTAGGAATATGGAAGCACTCATCATGTCTAATATAATCAATTAAAAGGAAATCCATAATGTCTTGACTTTAATACTCTCTGCATTTAACAAAGAAAATAGTGATATCCCTGGAAGAATCCTATTTCAGAGTTCAGAGGAGCTAAAGAGTTTTCAACAATGGCCTCTGCCAACTGCTTAGTTTCAGCTGAGGTTGTGCAAGAACAACCCCAGCTCCTCTCCTCAGTGTAATATATTCTGGTCTCTCTCTTCCATTACGGCTGTGTGTGTATTTCAGTTTGGCATCTCCCTCCTTAGTGAAGCGGAGGTGATCATATTTCAGGAGGTGCTAGTTCCTGCGTGTGGAGTTGCCTCTGTGTTATAATTGCTTTCCGCCATGCAGCTGCTGCACATGAGCTGATCTACATGCTGTATTGCCTCGTTTACAGCAAGCTGCTCTCACACTGAGTTTAGAAAGAGGCAGGCTCCACCAGCAAATCTTGCTTCCCGAAGCATGTCATTTCTTTGGACGCTCTGCGGCCTGATAATGACCATGTCATGATTGTGCAGTGATAGTTCCAAATGCCCCAACACACTTGATGGATCTCAGCATAAATTGGCCATTCATCAACATGTAAGACCTTTAGAATTTCCATATTTGAGCTGTTATGCCATAATGTTGATTAATTGTTGGAGGTCCAATGTAACCTCTACATCCTTTGTTACTGGGAGGTTACAGCTACCCACGTGGCTTCATTAGTTTGCCCGGAAGGAAGACAGTGCTAGATACCCTTTAATAATAAGCAATGACCTTCTGGTTTCTTAGTGAGCTCACAGGTTTCTTAAAGAATAGCATGTAAGTACTTATACATATCACCTATAGTTCCATTGGAAGACAGAGTCTCTTTGAAGATATTAACAGGGTACAACATGTAGACTTTCAAATTGGAGAAAAAAAGTGAAAGCTATCACTATATTCAAAGTATGCCTTGTCCCCAATTCAATGAATCTGAATTGATTATTCAAGTTGTTTTTTCCTAATTTCTAATTTACTTATTACTGGTATCCTTTATTTTCATTAATGGAATATATTCATTGATTCAAGAAATATTTATTGAGTGACTACTATGAGCTAGGCACTGTTTGGGGGGCACTAAGGATAGAGCAGTAAAAAATGCTGGTGGAATACTTCACCCCTATTTTAGTCTTTTCAGTACATTTAAATGTCCCCCCAAAATCTGGAATGCCTGTGTATCCAGGTAGATGATTTGGAGTTTTAACCCATATCACTTTGGTTCTGAACTTTGCCCCAAAGTCCATGCCCATATTCCCTTCACTAACAGTTGTGTTTATCTTGGCTCTTCTGAATATCAAAAATTTGCATAAAAAAGAAACAAAGACCAAAGAGTAAACGTTCTGAGAAGATAGAATTTGGTTTTATGTAAGAAAAGTTAGTTAAGAATTAGGACTGCCCAATAACCAAAGGGGTGTTCTGTGAAGTGGCCAGGGCCTCATGACTAGTCTTCCACCAGAGTCATGATGAGCAGTTTTCAGGAATGCTGTGGAATGAATTCCGACATTGCTTACAAGAAGATCAATCACAATGGTCCCTTCTAATTCTAAGATTCTGTTTCTTCTAAAGCCGTATCTGTTAACATTCTCTATTCTGCCAATCAAAGAAAAAGGAAAACAAAACAAAACAAAACTTAGAGCTGTTTCAAATACCTCAAGCATAAGCAAATGCTAAAGAACAATTCTTCCTCCACAACATCTTTTCCATCCTTATTTTCCTTCATGGGTTCTGGTGTCCTGTCTTCTCCCCTTACTGGTTTCTGCTTTTAGCAGGCTTATCTTCTGTGAGCCCAAAATTTCTCACTCAAATCATTGTTTGTCATCATCTTTTTGTGCATATCACAATCTAATTTAGGAATTTTCTAGTGACCTTCCATACATTGTATGTTCATAGTTCCATCCAAAGTTGTTGCTGAAAGGGATCTGTACTAGTTTCCTGTCATGGCTGTAACAAATTGCCAATCCTTTGGTAGCTTAAAACCAACACAAATTTGTTATCTTACAGCTCTGGAATTCAGTTCAAAATGGGTCTCACTGGGCTAAAATCAAGGCATCAGCAGGGCTGCATTTCTTCTGAAGGCTCTGGGGGAGAAGTCACTCCCTTGCCTCTTCCAACTTCCAGAGGCTGCCCATATACCTGGGCTCTTGGCACCCTCCATCGCTGAAGTCACGAATGGCAGGTTGAGTCCTTCTCACATTGCATCCTTCAACCCCGTTTCCATGGCCACATCTCCTTCTCTGACTCTGCGATCTTTGAAGGCCCTGGTGCTTACATTGGGCTCCCACAAATAATCTAGGATAATTTTCCTATTTTAAAATCCTTATCCTAATCACTTCTGCAAAGTCCCCTTTGCTACAGAACATAACATATTCACTGGCTGTGGGGATTAAGATGTGAATTCTTTGAGAGACCATTATTCTGCAGACCATTGGACCTTAGGGTTGATTAGTGAAGTCTTACAGGTGAAGAAAGAGGAGGTATTTGATCACCAAAGTGCTCTGAGGTAAAATCAGAACTACAATTCACGCTGCCCACCTTCCAGCCCAGTACTCTAGAATACCCCACTGTCAGCCTCAGTAGAATTATAACTTAAGAAGAACCATAGCTAAAAAAAAGAGTACTATTAAAGCAACTATCTTCCTAAGACTGAAAGTGTTTCTGAATTCTATAAATTCTTCTATGATCTAACAGTTTTTTCATGATAAATATTTTTAAGGTAATTCCCTGATTGCCTAAAAGAGTTAATATCTCCTTGTAAATTGACTTGATTTGCAGAAAGAATTCTCATTTCATGCCATAAAGAAAGTTGAAGAAGGTCATATTCACTTTCTTTATAAAAGAATCTTCCAAATCAAATAAATTACTTCATTTTATTTTACTCATCATTGGGATTAATATTTGGATAGTGGTTATAATTCCCTCTTTGTTTTTTTGTTTGATTGTTTTTTTTAATGGACTTTATTTTTTAGAGCCGTTTTACATTCACAACAAAACTGGGAGGAAGGTACAAAGAGTTCCCATATACCCCCAGTCCCTGCATATTTATAGTCTCCCCATTATAAATATCCCCTCCAGAGTGGTACAGTTGTTATAACTGATGAACCTAAATTGCTACATCATCATCCCCCAAAGTCCACAGTTTACAGGAGGGTTTATTCTTGGTATTGTACATTCTGTGGGTCCCTTTGTTTTCACAAGTGGCCAACCCATCCTTGTGAGATCACAAGTAGGTGATGTGTAGCTTCCCATCTGTCGGGGAGCCATCTGGCTGAGGTCTCTGAAAGTGGCTGATGTCCCATGGATGTTTAGTAAATTGAAGATGAGCACAGAAATGCCCCATTAGCTACCCCCTTTGAGCCCGAGATCCTCTTTCCATGCAACAGAAAATGGCAACAAACAATCCTCTGCATCACCCCTACTATGGAAGAGACCACCACCATTAAGGACGTGCAGCTCTCATACCAAAGTACCCTTTTGTTTTCTAATAAACTTCAGCATCTCAATTCTTGGTACACACATCTTTAAAATGAAAACCATTTTCCAGTTACCAGACACCAAGCAAACTTCAAAAAATAGACTTTTCAACATTCTCCACCAAGGACTGTGTTCACTAGGGTCACGACATGGTCCAAGAATCTCTGACTGATGGCCCTCCCACAGAGTAGCACTTGGGGATCATTCCACAACATCTTGCCTCCCCAACCACTTGACAGTTAGACAATACTTAGCACGACATGGTTTACAGCACAACTTTAGGTCAACAATAAACTAGGAGCCAGGGCCTGATAAGAAAAGAAAAAAAAAATTAAACAAGTCAATCATGAAGCTAATATGAGAAAGGGAATGGAACTCAACAAAAGAAACAATAGAAAGGAGATGCATCCCCGGTGGAAATGTGAACAGAAATACAAAGCTGATGAAGCAGAAAGAGCCCAGAAACTCTTCAACAAGAGGCTGAGCTGCCCTGCCTTTCCACCGAGAACCAAAACAAAGCCTTGCACATCTCCTGTAATTCCTTTCTCTTGCACATCTGGGCTTCCCACAGCCTGAGCAGCCATGGAGCACTTGGACGCTCTTAACAATAATGCGGGTGCAGCCTTGTGTGCATCAGATATGGGGCTCCTCTCCAAAGAGAGCCCTCTGCCAAACGGGCCCCAGCACCTTACCCTTGCAGCCTGCTGATAACTGCAGCTTGTCTGTAATTGTTGCGGGAACATGCACTTTCTTTCGCTGATGATTTTGGCACCCTGGCAGGGCTCTACCCAAAAAGGCACTGAACAATGGGATGTGATTGTTTTGAAATGTGCCCAACAGGAAGCCCTCCTCCGACATGCTCAGGCCCCAGGCTTTAGTGATTGAATGGATTAATGGAGTTCAGCTGTAGTTTACAGTTTATCGTCAACCAAGTGTTGCTCCGGCTGCCTGTCCTCCCTTCTCCAGCTTCTAAAGAAAAATAAAGGGGAAGAAAAAAGGAAAAGAAAAGCAGCAGCCCCAGAACATTCACTGTACGACAATCTGAACACGGGAAAGGAAAAAAATAAAATGCCCTCGGTGCCCATGAAACTGACAAGTCTCCCCAAAATGGCTTCTGGCTTTCAGTTTGTCGTGCAGAGCTGTCTCCCCTCACTCCCCCACCATCTCCCCCGTTTATAATCATCGTTCAAAGTGGTGAAAGGCCTAATTGCCCCGAGCAGTGTGGTCAATCTTCCTGGAGATTTAGCTGCCTGCTTTCATCTGGCAGCCTGGGAGGGAACTCAGCATTTCCCTCCAGGCAATCTATATGGTCTAGCAGTTTGCTGAGGAAAGTGGTGCCTTATCGATTTCTGCCATAGCTTCCATGGCTGACTCAAGGATCAGAGGCTCTGACAATGACTAACAAGTTTAAACCATTAGTCCCATTTGTAACTACTCAGCGAAAGGCTTGTCAGTCACGGCGTACCATATACTGCAGCTTTTAGCAGATTTCTAATCCCATTCATTTTGCCACAATGACCCCTGTAGTTAATGGGGGTTATCGGAAAACTATTTTTTCCCTTCAAAAGTGAAGCCCTTTTCTTCTTCTTCTTCATCTTCTTTTAGGAACATAAAAGCCATTTCAGTTGTGATGTTTCAAAACAGTGACGCAGGCAATGATCGGTGCCCCTCTTAGGAGAAAACCTGTACCCTGATGTATGGTACATTGTGTCTGATCCTGAAAACGTGAACAGAGAATCAGGTAGCAGGGAACAATCCATCTTAAACAGATCCTCCCTGTCCTACTCTAAAGAGGTGTGAGTACCTTTTTCTCCTCCCTCTCTGACCTAGAAAAGGTTCATTTCAATGCAAGAAACGTCTTTCATTCTGGATAGCTAATCACTACCGCGGGAGTGGTTCTGGCTAAAGCCCTGCTACTCAAAGTGTGGTCCCCAGCACCAGCATCACCTGAGAGCTTACTAGAAATGCACAATTTCGAGGCTTGCCTTAGACCTATTGAATCAGAACCTGTATTCTAACCAAATCCTCGGGCAATTTCTCTGCACATGAATGTTTGAGAATCACTCACTGATCTAAAGAAGCTATATTTCTTTTCACTTTATTTTATACGAAATAAAGCAAAATTTAACATTTCCACTACACGTTAGGATATTTTTAAGAAAAAATGAGTTTCTCTGCATAATAGTTCCAATGACTTTCTCCTTGTAGATCTGACAATTGAATGTTTTTCATCTTCATATCCACGGTACCTAACCCAGTACGTGGCGTAGAGTAAGTACAAGATGAACAGTTGTTGAACGGATGAATTTACAAGAATGAACAAATGAAAGAGAATGAGGAAAGAAATGTGACGTGTCTGTCAGTGATATTCGGAGCCAGGACTGAGATTAGAAACCTACTCAGAGGACCCAGCACGGAATAAGCCTCTCCATTCATTCTTTTTATTGGTATATGACAGTTGTACAGATTTGGGGGGGCACCTGTGATATTTTGGTACATGTACACAATTCAAAATAATCAAATTAGGGTAATTGGGATACCTATCACCTCAAACTTTTATCTTGTCTTTGTACTGGGAGCATCACAATTCTTCTAGCCATTTTGAAATACACACTAAATTATAGTTAACTATACTCTCCCTACTGTGCTATCAAATAATAGAACTTATTACTTCCATCCAACTGTACGTTTGTACCCATTAACCAGCTTCTCTTCATACCCTGTCCCCCTTTCCTTCCTAACCTGTGGTAACCACCACTCTACTCTCTACCTCCGTGAGATCCATGTTTTTAGCTCCCACATGTGAGTGAGAACATACAGTATTTGTCTTTCTGTGCCTTGGTTTATTTCACTTAACATAATGACCTCCAGTTCCATCCACATTGCTGCAAATGACAGGATTTTATTTTTTATGGCTAAATAGTATTCCATTGTGCCTATGTACCACATTTTCTTTCTCTACCCGTCCACTGATGGACATCTAGGTTGATTCTGTATCTGGCTAAGGTGAATGGTGCTGTAATAAACATGGGAGTGCAGGTAACTCTTGGATATACTAATCTCCTTTCTTTTGGATATATACCCAGCAGTGGGATTGCTGGATCATATGATAGTTTCTATTTTTAGTATTTTGAGGATCCATTCATTTTTAATTGCCTTAACTAAATGATTATACCACCAAGTGGATCCAGTCCTAAGATGGATCACAGATAAAACAATGCAGAATTTGGGGCTCTTCCTAGACCATCTCTTTATTTTTCCTTCTGGTCATTCTCCCCCATCTCTACTGCTTATTCTCTCTCCTGTCACTATCATCCAGGGTCTCATGTTTGTTTCCACTGATCATCACTGTCCATCTTCCAAAACCCTGTGCTCAGCTGGGTCAGACCAATGTATCTGAAAACCAACACATACTAACATAGAAGTGACTGCTAAGGACTTAATATGTTGAAGGTTATTTCTTGACAACCCAGGAAGCATATCACTTAGGCAGTCTATTTTACCTAAGGGCCAGACCAGCTCTATCATTGCCAAATTAATTCCAGGAAAGGGCAAAGTAACCTTCCTACAAGACATTCATGGAAGAAATTTCCTTATATAGCTGCTTCCTGTCTTGGGCTGGCCCTTCAACTTCCCAGAAAACGTGTTTCAATAATGTGGCCACGCTGTCTGTGGTCACAGGTCTTTATCTGCACACTGGTCATAAAAAAAAAAAAAAGTATTTGTGGAGAAGCCTCGCCTCCATCTTATCTCAAAAAATAAAACTTGTAAATTTAAATGTAAGGGCAAATTTGCTGGCAAAGTGAAAGACCACAGCCATCTCTATCAAAGAGAATCCTCACACCATGATTTTTTTTTTTCTTTCTAGCTTAAGACAAGGGCTTGGGAAATAAAATTTCTTCCTCCAATGATTACCTTTGCAAATGATTATTTCTGGAGCTTTCATCTACAGACTCCCATGTTGTGACTACTTAATTGCTGCCTGAAAAACAGAAAGCTGATTATGTGTTTTCGTTTTAAGGTAATCCTTTGACATTTTGAAGAGTTACATAAATAGGTTGTTTTGTGTGTTGCTAGCAGGGACCAGCAGGAAATTATTTCATCTGGGGGCAGATGGTGCTGGTGACTATACATATACATAAAAGGTTGGGTGGATGGCAGGGCGGGGGTGGACGTGTACCCACACAAGCACAGAGGATGCCACAATGCTACGGTGTCAAAATTCTCAGCCTGAATTTGTATACCTTTAAAAAATTATTCATCGATTTCCCACACACAAGTTAAAAAGTGCCTTGAGAGTCAGGGTCTCCTCCCCCCAACCCACCCACTATGAGTTTTAATATGTAATTGGAGAGCATGTAAAATAAATGGAAATGTCATTTGGCTTGTAACAAAAGAGCTAAATCATAATGGATTATTGAGCGGCATCTTGTGGTCAAAAGTAAGTATGACATCTGCAGAAAGCCAGCTTGTCTGGCCAGCACACCGCTCCAAAATGTGTCGTCACCTGGTATCTGGCTTTTGCTAACGTTAATAAGAGGCTGTGCAAGGTTATCAATGCAGCCTTATCATTATGCCATCTTAAAATATTTTTGTGAATGAGTGCATTAACTTATAATTAATCATTATGCATTAATGTAAATGTATCCATGTAGGAACATTTAATCATCAGTCTTTCTCTTTCATAATATTTTAATAACAGAGCACTAAAGGAGACTTACAAGATATAAAGTTACATGAGTAGTGTTTATAATCTAAGCCCTTTCAGAAAAATTTGAAAAATCAAAAAAAGGAAAATAATTAGTGCTTCCCTATGAGATGAAATGTGAAATTGTTCAGTGATTTCCTAAATAAAATTCACTTTCTCAACATTATACAAATCATAAAGAAAGGAAGAAACTGCATCTGTCTCCTCTGTGTCTCATAGAATCATGTGATTTTGATCAATACATGAAATGATAATCTAATGGACCTTCATAAATAGAGAACCTAGACGCAGCAGCTATATACCCAATAAGCTATTTTTATATGACAGTAAAACAGATAGCTGTCAGTTCAATTTTCAAAAATCAATTCAATATTTTAAAATCGTACAGATTTTACCAAATTTCTCATTCTGGATATCATTCTGGCACCATAGGCACAAAATAAAACAAACCAAAAAAGAAAACTTAACAAAGATAGTATATGAGCTATCAAATCTAAACTCAGATCTCAAAAAAATGCTACAAGAATTCAACAATTCCAACAAATTTTATATCATCTCGAGTTCAAAATATTAATGTGTGTGGCTCAAAAATCTCAGTATATGCAGGGGAAGTATTGTTGCTTTTCACCAACTTACTGTGGACAAATTGCTTACACTTTCTGGGGTTTTCATTCTTCTGAAGAAGGAGAGGGTCTTCTATCTCTAATACAGCATACTGTTTTAAATTGTGCAAGCTCAGACATAAAATTGCTGCTGAAAACAAAAGACACCTGTTTAAATAAATCTGCTGTATGTATCAGACAAGGTTTAAACAGGAAAAAGGAAATCATTCAAGTATTAACATTTAAAGCAGAAAGAATTTAATGCAGGGAATTGGTTACACTGGTGATAGAAGAGCTGAGAAATTCAATGGCAATTGTCAGACAGTGAAGCAACCCAGAGATTGGCAACAACAGGAAATAAGTAACACCCCTTGCTAGAGGGACAACTGGAGGAGGCAAGAGAAAAGATGCCCCACAGACCACAGAATGAAAGGCGAAAAACCATGACTTCTTCCTTTCACCCTGCTCCAAGCTCTCTCTGGTGCTTCCCATTGGCTAAACACAGCTGGAAAACAGCAAGTTAACAACTGACTTTCCAAAAAAAAAAAGCCCTGATTGGTAGCATTTGCTGATTTCCATAGTGTAAATACTCTCACTCCCAGCTGGCCAATTTCATTCCATCTACCACTTGTACGGTCACTGAATGTGAAGTTGAGAAGAGACGCACAAAAACAACACACCGATAGGCAGTGTTTCCCCCACGTACAGGTATAACACCATAAACAACCCCAAGAGCACAGATAGTCTGAAAAGGGTAGTAAAATAATTAGGAAATGATGAGTTTGGGGTATGTATTATCTTTGCTTTAAAATATACAGTAATTTATTTAACTACAAGGTTAGATAACTTAAGTTTTAATGATGCCATTAACTGATGTTAATAACTAGTTCACAAGATTTTTGAATATTTAACAATCAGTTCTCACACATTGATGTGAGCCAGCTCCAGCAAACCCTGTTCAGCTATCAAGGAAACCTGGAAAAAGCAGCCTAAAAGTGGCGGAACAGAGCAGGGGAAGAGCAAGAAATAAAGCTGGGGCAAACAGATCCAGAAACGGTACATCGTAAATCAACACAGGGCAAACAGATTAAAGATTACTCATATCTGGCCGGATGCGATGGCTCACGCCTGTAATCCTAGCACTCTGGGAGGCTGAGGCGGGAGGATTGCTCAAGGTCAGGAGTTCAAAACCAGCCTGAGCAAGAACGAGACCCCCGTCTCTACTAAAAAATAGAAAGAAATTAATTGGCCAACTAAAAATACATAGAACATGGTGGCGCATGCCTGTAGTCCCAGGTACTCAGGAGGCTGAGGCAGAGGATTGCTTGAGCCCAGGAGTTTGAGGTTGCTGTGAGCTAGGCTGACACCACAGCACTCTAGCCCATGCAACAGAGTGAGACTCTGTCTCAAAAAAAAAAAAAAAAAAAAAAAAAAGATTATTCAGATCTATCCAACAGGCAGGAATTTAGCATCTCTATAACTGACCTCTTGCTAAACCCTGGTTAGAGGGATCATAATCAGGTTCACAGAAAACTTGCCAGGAGAAAATGTCTATCAATTGATCGCCATGATGGTCATTTCCAATTTTTTGTCTGTTTTTTTTTTTCTTTATTTACTACTGTCTTTTGAAGATGGCAATTTCCAGAGCATCACAGATCAAGAAATGGAAAGTGTACCAGTGATTTTCGCACTAATGAAATTTTGATTGATTTCTCTCACTATCACATTTTTTTGCAAATTGATTCATCAAGATGAGCCTATGGTGGGAAGCCCCACGACAGAAAGAATTCAGAAATGCTTAGAGAAGCAAAGAGTATTATTTGCATTTGATTTTTTTTTTCTTTTACAGACCTTGGGAAAGTCACTTGTGCTCCCTAGGTCTCGATTTCCTCATTTATAACATGAGAAATGAAGGGGTTTAATCAGATAATTTCAAAGGCCATTTCTGGCAATTGCGTTCCATGATTTTATTATGGTGTGTGCGTGAATTCAGGTTAACTATTTTATTCTAATTCTCTTCCTTTTTATTTTTTCTTCCTCTCATTTACCTACCCACTGTATCTGCATAGATCATTCCTTTTGATCAAAAGCATAAGCCAAAAAGACATAAAAATAGAAAAAACAATGAAAGATGAGGGAGAGGTTCCGATGACAATCAGGAATCTTTTCTAAATGGCCACATCTTGGGAAAGCCTGATCCAGCTTATTGTCTGGGAACTAATGATTGGCTGAGATGAGTTGCTGATAGGCCACGAGGCAAGGACCATTAACACTTGATTGTCACTAATTCTGAGTCAATGTCCCATTTCAAAGTCATTAGTAGTATTAAAAACTGCAACAGCCCATACACACAAAGGAAAAAGAAAGAAAGAAAGCATTAGTGTGTTATTAAGATTAACATATTACTAACTGGAATACAAAAGAAATTTCCATGAAAAGCCTTAATTCAATAAATGCCTATTCAGAGACTTCTTTGTGTAAATTCTATACTGAGCATTATATGAGATATAAAAATATAAAAAGTAGAAAATATTTCTTCTACCCTCAAGAAGTTTAGATTCTACACAATATTAGGTTCATATGGATTTGTACTTACTTGGTGCTGATGATCTTGTAAAAACTTCCAATTTCATTTTTGTAATTATGTAACAAACCAACCAGCTTCAAAAGCCTTTCAGAGCATGTTCTATACATCTACTTAAGTCTAATTATTTAAATAAATGTTTATGAATTCTCTGCCAAGTGCCAGTCACTGTGCTAACAAAGCTAACCTTCTAGTGGAGTTACAAACAGGAATCCCACTGAGTGCTATGAAAAGGAAAAAAACAGATGAGGATTACAGCAGTGCATGGAAACTTCTTCTAATTCAAATTTGAGGGGTCTGGAATTGCTGCTATGGCAGTCATCTGCTGTCTTTGCTTGCTCAGCCTCCTTTTGCCTCTTTTTGAACCCTAGCACTGAAACCACCCTTTACACAAGTCAATAACGGGGTGCAAGGCGAGAACTGCGGTAAGGGCCTAGCTAAAAATAAGGCACAGGCCTAGCTAAAAATAATGATAATTGTTAGCCACTGTCCCCTGTTTGCTTCTCTATAATTGCCACTCTGGAGCCACATAGCTGGTGGTCATAAAGATTCTTAGCTTTCTCCATAGACAATATCACCTTTTGGAAACCTAGGGGTAGTTTCCGAGATATCTTCCAGGTCCTGCATTCCAGTGGAATGGCTGAACCACCCAGACCAGCGGCCCATACCGAGGAACTGACTCAACTGGTCTTGTGACCCCCACCCAAGAATCTGGTCAGCAAAGAAGACAATTTCTACAAGCCTATGGTTCCACCCCAAACATGGCCAATTAGCAGATTCAATTGCCTATGTCAAACTGTCTTCAAAAACCCTGTCTCCCAAATTCTCGGCGGAGGCAGATTTGAGAAATTTCTCCCATCTCCCCGCTTAGCACTATGCGGAATAAACTCTTTTTCTTCCATAAATCCTGCTGTCTCAGTGTATTGGCTTCCTTGTGGGCAGTGGGCAAATGAACCTGGTTGTGTGGCAACGGCACCTAATGTCTCTTTGGAAACTCTCTTCTTTCACTGCAGTTGAAGAACTCTCCCATTAACTGTTGAGGGCAGCCCTCTCTGCTCATGGGGTGAATCTATGACCAAAGGTAGGTCAATTGTACAATTACAAGATGTTTTCTCCTAGAAATATTAAGAGTAGAGCAATATCAGATCAAAAAATGGCTGGAGTTATTCCAATGGCAGAGCCTTAAAGAGACAATACACTGGTTCCTACCTCTTAAGAGTCCTGGAGCAGCCATCATTTCTGTCTCTCCCAAGTCTTGAGTTTTTCGTTTGTTTGTTTGTTTGTTTGTTTGTTTGTTTGTTTTGGAGTGGTTTTTTAAATGTTTTTCCATTTATTATATACTCTGCATGCCTGCAGAATTAGCACCACATGGACGCCACCATGGCTCACTTCTTAGAGCTTCTAGAGTAGTGGTCCAAGACTACTTGGGCTCACTTGAGGCACAGCTAGGTATGCTGAGGAGCATTGCACTGGAATTTGGGGAGCAGAGACCTGAAGTAGCCCTGGGCAATGAGTCCTGAAGTACCTGATATGCCCTGGGCCCTTCCTTTAAATTGTCTTGCCCTCAAGGCCCCTGGCACTCTAGGCCTGCGATGGGCATGGCAGTCACCTGATACCTCCAAAATGCTTTTGAGATCATTCTTTCATTATTTTGATGAATAGAACCTAGCTTCCTTCCATCCATACTAATCTCCTTGGTGGTTGCTTGTCCACACCCTTAGTATTCCCTCCCAAACATGCCTTTTTATTCTTCATAGGACCAGGCTGAGAGTTTCCCAAATCTATAATGCTGCTATAAAAAGGGCTTATGTTCTGCTTCTCTTTTAATTATAAATTTCATCTTTAAATCAATTGTCTCTTTTCACACTTTTCTATAAGCAATTAAGAGAAGCCATGCAGCATCCTGAATGATTTGCTGCATAGGGCTTTCTTCTGCCAAATATCCCAATTCATTGTTCATAAATTCTGCCTTCCATAAAGTCGCAGGACATAAACGTAATTCAGCCAAGTTCTTGGCCAATGCATAACAGGAATGGTCTTTCCCTAGTTCCAATGTCTTATCCCTTATTTCCATCTGAAATTTCATCAGAATAACATTTACTACCCATATTTCTACTACCATTTTGTTCATGATCATTTAAATAATCTCTAAGAAGTTTCAGTCTTTTCCTACAGTTCTCCTCTTCTAAATCCTCGTTGGAATCACCATGAATGCTTCATTCATGGCAATATTTACTTTTTCCAGCATTTACTTCAACACGGTGCTAGCCTTTACCCATCACCCAGTTCCAAAGCTGCTTTCATATTTTTAGGTATTTGTTATAGCAACAATCCACTCCTCTGGTAGCAATTTCTGTCTCAGTTTGTTTTGTGCTGCTATAACAGAACACCTGAGGCTGAGTATAAAGAACAGAAATTTATTTTTCACAGTCTGAAGCCTAGGAAGTCCAGGATCAAGGTGTTAGCATCTGGTGAGGCTCTTCTTGCTGCATCCTCACAAGACCGAAGGTGCAAGAGAGAGGGAAGGCACTCCTGCAAGCCCATTTTATAACAGCATTAATCCATTCATGAGAGCAGAGCCCTCATCACCTAAAATCTTCTAAGAGGCCCCACAGCCCAACACTGTTGCATTGAGGATTAAGTTGCCAACACATGAATTTGGGGAGACACATTCAGACCACAGCATAAACTTTGTTTCTGTAAAACTACTGATTACATCCACATTCAAAGCCTCTGTGAGAATATTATTTCTGACTCCAGTTCTTCTTCTTCTTGTTGCTGCACTCTGAATCTTTACCCTATAGTATACTGCTTGTCTAGATCAATCCAGAAGACACAAGAAATGAAATGGTATCATGTGAGCTATCAAAAGCAGCCCCTCAGTGTCAGGCTTCCCTTGCCTTTGAGTGTCTCGATGTTTGTCCTGTGGTAATTCAGGAAGAAGATTCTCACCAGCAAAGAAATGTTATTGAAGATCTGTGTTTTTCTCCTATTTTTTGTTACCGTACTTAAGATTCTGAAAAAAAAAGAGAACTAGGATAATAGCAAGGAGGAGACATTGATTTCATAGCACTATAAGAATTAAATCATTCATTCATTTAACAAATATTTGTTGTGTGCCTACTATGTGCCAGACATTGTTCCAGGCATAAGTACTAACAAATAAGACAACTTCTTTGCCCTCATAGAGCTTATATTCTATTGTTGGCAGCCAGACAATAATCATATGAATAAATAAAACAAGATGGTTTCCAGTAGCAATAAGAGCCATGAAGAAAATAAGTTATTATGATAAAGAGCATGTGAGGAAGAAAGAGGGATTACTTTGACAGAGGGGTCAGGAAAGACCTCTTTGAGAAGGTGATTTTTGATCTGACACATGAAATGTAAGAAGAAAAGGGCCATTCAAAGATCTAGACTTTAGAGTCTACAGGGAGATCTTTGCTGACAGCTGGTGTGAAGTCTTCAAGCAAAAGGGACTCATCTTGTTTAAGGTATAGAAAGAAGACAGTATGGTTGAGGCAGGGGGTAAAAAATGAAGCTGGGGAGGAAAGAAAAGGCAGATGCTGTCTTGAAAGTCAAGATAAGGAGTATATATTTCTTGTTTATAAAATAGGGAGTCAGGCCAGGCACAGTGGCTCATGCCTGTAATCTTAGCACTCTAGGAGGCTGAGGTGGGTGGATCATTCGAGTTCAGGAGTTCAAGACCAGCCTCAGCAAGGGGAAGACCCCATCTCTACTAAAAATAGAAAGAAATTAGCTGGACAACTAAAAATATATGGAAAAAGTTAGCCAGGCATGGGGCACATGCCTGTAGTCCCAGCCACTTGGGAGGCTGAGGCAGGAGGATTGTTTGAGCCCAGGAGTTTGAGGTTGCTGTAAACTAGGCTGACACCACGGCACTCTAGCCCAGGCAACAGAGTGAGACTTTCTCAAAAAAAAAAAAAATAGGGAGTCAGAGGAGGAGTTAAGTAGAGAAGCAATGTAATCTGATTCATTTATTACTAATACACAACAAACTTTACCTCCATCTTAAAACTTGAGCAGATTCTATGTTGTAAAATGGAGAGCCAAAACATACTTAGACTCATAATCAATCTGCTTCATATGCTAAGAGTTTTCATTCTATTTGGAAGAAATGTGAAAACTCTGAACAATCACATTCTGTGTTTCTCACCATTCATTTGATCCAAACTCTACAGGAAAATTTTCATTAAGTCTTGCACCAAGCCCTTTCCACCTAAATTATTTTATAAACTCAAATAATTATGAATTATGAGTTTGCTTATCATGAGAGCCATCAGGATTGTGTAAAATGCAAATTTTAACAAAAAAGATCAACAACCTATTAAGGATACTATAAATTTCATTTAGTATTCTTCTGTATTTGAAAAATTTGAATTCCAAACTCTTATTCCCCTTGAAATCTTTGTTAATTAATATTAGACTTAACTCATTTTCATTTAGCTTTTGTAGGTTGAATATTTAAATTGTAACACCTAATGAATGATTAGCATTTTGAGGTATTACATTGAGTAGTTATTAAGGGTCCAAAATACATAAATCACTAAAATTATTAACACAATTCTAATATAATCTCATAAAAATAGAACAAAAACCAATGAGTGCAAAAATCCTACACTGTGATCATATTGTTATATTTCAAATTAATATAAAAGAAAAAGACAATGCCATTACGGCTTTTCAGTTTCAACATTTTGATTAATGACTTGCAGAAAAGCACTAATATCAGGCTGATCCAATCTATAGATGAAAGAAAGCTGAAAAATAAATACCAAGTTGGATGTAAGAAGCGACTTCTCAAAGTTTAACAATGGACAAGAATGATGGGCCAAATATCACCAGACAGAAATGAATAAGACCATAAAAGGGTGGGATGGGAAAGACGCGTCTCAGTCAGTAGCCACTATATAAACCTAAATACCAGAGATGTCAGCTATAAGCCCAGTAGTTCAAAACAATCTTAATGTAAAGTTGGCAGAAGTATCTCAGTATCTCAAATAAGGAAGCCAGTATCTCTTTCTGCAGTGCACCAACCGGATCTTCCCTGGAATATTTAAGTTGGTCCTGAGGACTAAAGGGTAATGATCACAAACTGAACATGCAGACAAGATTTATAGTTTAGGAAAAAGTCATACAAGGAAATACAAAGGACAATTGTTGCCATTGGGCTGGAAAGTTAAACAAAGTAAGGAGAATCAAATAGGATTTTTTTCAAATGCTTCCCATATAGGAGTAAATAAAATGAGGAATAAAAATTCTTTTCATGCAGCCTTGGATGGGAGTCCTAGAACCAATGGGTGGAGGTTACAAGAAGATGGTTTTGAATCAATATAAATGAAAAATTTCAAACAATCAGATGTTATAAAATAGACTGGCTTCCTCAGTCCATAGGTAGTTCTCTGTCACACGAATCACTCAAACTGAAACCAGACATCCAAAGTTGAATATATAGTCAAGGTTAGGATGACATCAAATGTTGCTTCAGGTCCTCTTCCATCTTGAGATTTTACACACACCATTACAGCATAGTTGTTAACATAATAGTGATATGCGTTAAGAATGAGGTCCTCAAGACACTACAATATTTGCTAAATATTTATAGCAGAAGGTAGAGATTGAAAGGCAATCCCAGATATGTTGCAAAAATAATCAGCGAACGTACCATTCATATTATTTCCCCTTTGAGAAATTGTTTAAATGCCTCCACAATGATGAAAGTCACACAGCTGATGTTGCTGGAAACCAGGCAATGAGTGTGATCATTGCCCCTCATAGAGATGTTTCCATTCCTCATCATAAGCGTAATACCTCCTGGGAGAGAACTGGTTTATACAATGAAGATCCAGGGTCCAAAACATTGAAGCCACTAAATAAGTCAAGTACAGACGTCGTCAAGAGGGTCTGAGCCATTCCAATGAATTCAATCATTGAATTGATTTATTTGTAACCCATCATTATATATTTGCTTTCAGGTAATAAAAAAAGATTTGGAGCACTTACTCAAAAAGATACCTTTTAACCACTGACTGATCATAGGATCAAGGTCAATAGTGGACTGTATTTGAAGCCATGGGATCTGGTCATAAGCAATCCAACAATTGAAGCTGGTTAATGAATCTCTAAAGCAGCATTTTCCAAACTGTGAAATCAATATTTGCACAGAGAGAAAAAAGAGTTGGTAATCAAAAAGTTTTGGAATCACTGTGCTAATATGGTGCTAAACTGGCTTCTCCACTGATGGACTTCTCAGAGGTTTAATGTTTCCTGTGAATCTCCAGGAGAGTCCACACAATGTAGGAAATATAGTCTATGTTCAATGTTGGGGAAATATGATTGAGGAATTAAAGAGATGTAGATCATAAGATCGTTATTGTATTGTATCATCCAATATTGCTATATTAAAGACAGAAACAGGAGTTTGCAGGGTTTTGCCCTGAAGAAATATGTGAACTCGATTAGTTCTCTTATCAGAGGCTGCCTTGGGAGAGGGCTTCGGTAGGGATGTTTTCCTGAAAGGCTTCCCAGTTATCTCTTTCTGGAGCCTCCCTGTTTTTGAAAGGCAAAAACAGGTAAATACTGGGCTCACAGGATGGGAGCCAGAGACAATGAGTACCCTTTGCCCAGAGACATGCCCCTGTGTTATAAACAACATGTTTTATAGAGATGGGCTTTCTGCTCTCTCCTGACTGTTGGCCTTTAAGTCCACAATAACTAAATCAAAGAAATATAGGGTCACTATACCTCTTTTATTATACCTTTGTTAATTAATAACTCCCTCTTAGAACTTAGAAGTTATCTCTTGAAAGACTTTGTACCTATTTGTTCACCTAGACAGATTAGAACTTGTTAGAAGTCCTTTGAGAGGACTTTTGACCCCAACCCACTACCTGTCTCCCCTAGCAACTGCATTCCCTGATATGCAAATATGTTACCCTGACAACTGGTAATTGATATCTATGATTATAAAAACCTGTGCGAATCTAACCATATGGATAGACATTCACGGGGATATGTCTAGTCTCCTGAGTCGCCCGCTGTGATTATTCTGATCTTTTTATATAAAACTATAAACTATACCTTAGTCTCTGTGTATTCTTTTATTCTCTCTATTTCCTATCAATGTTTTTATCCTCTGTGGTGACCCCTCTTGGCTCCATGGGAGGAGTAGCTGACCTCCTCGCAGGCCTGCCACACTCCACAGTTCAGAACAAGGCACCTCAAGACACAACAGTTATACTTTTAAGAAACAGTGTCACAAAGTAGAGAATAGAATGCAGTTCTGATTATGGTTTATAAATAATCAGAAATCATGTATAACATGTGCTGGCCTGGTAAACTTTTAACAACCAGTTCTGTGGGAAATATATGCATGTATGTACATACATACGTGAGTTTATCATAAATGTTATTCACATAAATGATGTTAGCACACAATTAACAGATATTATATAATATATAACACACTTTATTATAAATTTCATATGGTCAATAGTTCTTACAGAATGCTTTACTTGATTTTTGCCTCTTATATCTGTAGCCAACATATAGTTGCAATTAACGAACAAGCACAGCTTCAACATGAGTATTGGTTGATATTTTTGTTTATTTTAATGAGTAAGACAAAAGTAAAACACCAAAGAGTTGTGCCAGAATATTTTTGAGCAACTTCTTTGTTGAATTAGACAATAGTTTTGAACACTAGAAGACTAATTCCTCAATTTTTTGTGCTTTGTACAATGTAATGCCTACATAGACAACAAATTTTTAAGTTTAATAGCATTATTAATGTTTTCTTCATCACTTTCTTCATTCTGGACAGTCATCAAAACAATAAATCCAAGCCCCAATTTATAATGTGTTCTGATTTCTATGATGTAAATAGTCTCACCATGCTCAATTTCAGACTATCAACCTGACGTCACTGAACACAGAGTTGGGAGGGTATACAAAGAAGCATGACATTACACACTACTATTTCCACCACTTGGATACAATCAATGTAAATAAACTCAAGGGTTATTTCATAAATAATTATGAAATTTAGTAAAATAGGAAGAAATAGTTTTGAAAATGTATTACCTTTGTATTTAATATAATTTAATTGGAAGTTTATACAACTGAATATTTAATAACAACTGTGTATAATAACCAGCTCACTAAATGCCTGAACATTTAATAACCAGCATTTGTTATCTAGTGTGAACTGGCTCTAGCACGCCACTCATGTGACTAGAAAATCCTTTTATCTCTGAGGGAGCCCTCACAAAACAGTGGAACATAATCCCCAAACCTCTTTATCTTTCACACTTAACATTAAAAATACATATATTTACATGTGTACCTCTAATATATATATACATATATAATATGCAATTTTTAAAAAAATAATAGGCCAGGTATGGTGCCTAACCTTTGTAATCTCAGAACTATGGGAGGCCAAGGCAGGAGCATTGCTTGAGGCCAGGAGTTCAAGACCAGCCTGGGCAACATAGTAAGATCCTTACTCTAAAAAAATTTTTAAAAATAGCCAGGTGTGGTGTCACATGCTATAGTCCCAACTACTCAGGAGGCTGAGGCAAGAGGATCACTTGAAGCTAAGAGCTCAAGGTTACAATGAGCTATGATTGCACCACTGCACTCCAGCCTGGGTAATAGAGCAAGACTCTGTCTTTAAAAAAAAAAATTAAAAAGCAATAGTAATAATTTCCTTTCACACTCATATTCAAGCTCCGTTATATATAGCTCTTGACATACAAAAATAGCCTTTACATTTTTAAATACCTGTTGAATTGCTCATGTTATGCTTCAATTAATGTAGGTTTTAAGTATCTTACTGTAGTTCTAGTGTTCAGTAATTGGTTCATTTGAAGACTAGATCAACCCTACTGGTGATTCATTTCTAAATTTAGATTATGGTGGCAGAAAGAAATCTAGGCAATGGGGAAGAATATTGAGAAAACTTGCCAGCTAGTCATCTCTCATTGCTCTTGCTGTGGAGGCTGCGCCAAGAAACCCATTGCTGGAAAGTGTTATACTTTTGCAGAATAGGAAACTCAGGATCCATATGTTTCAGGAAGAGTGACTTCGAAACCAGTCCTTTCCCACAAACAGTTTCCTTAGATCTACTGATACCACTGGACCTCATACTGGAGTGGGAGGTGAGTGAACATATCCTGGGAGCAAAAGTGAGAGCCTGAATGGAAGAGAGGGAAACTCTCCTTTGGAAGACCAGTTCATTCACTGATGAGGGACCATCATCCATGAAACGCTTGATGGCAAATGCTGTATTTGGGAAATCCACTCATGGAAGGATGGTTTTTATGTCTTCTTCATGCTTATAATGGCATCCATCAGCTCATCTTTCTCTGAGCATTTGGATTTCTCTTTTTTCAGTTATTTGTCAAGGGAGGTTATTTCATGCTTAAGTACAAAGTTGATTATATCCAGGTTTTCATAAGTTTCCTCCAGACTTGGTGCTTTTGATGACACTCTCTCAAGGTTGGCATCAGTTAAAGATTATTCTGGTCTTTTATATTCTTTTTAAATAAGGCTAAGCTTGTCAAGAAATTTACATCTTTCTTCGATTTGTTCAGCAAGTTTTATAGGCAAGCTGTTTTCCCTTCTTAAATAACACCCTGTGTTTAACTGATTAAAAACTTCTGAGCAAGAACAAGAGAACTATAAGAAATGCAATGATTGCTGCATCTACCCACCTCCTACCAGAGCCCACTGTGATGTCTTTAGGCAACCCTACTGTCTTAGACTGTTTTGTGCTGCTAAAACACAATACCTGAGACTGTATAATTTATAACAATTATAAATGTATTGGCTCAACCGTTCTGGAGGCTGGGAAGTACAATATCTAGGTATCAGCATCTGCTAAGGGCCTTCCTGCTGCATCATCACATGGCACAAGGCTAGAAGGCAAGAGAGAGCTAGAAAGGGCCAAACTCATCCTTTTATAAAGGCACCAATTCCACCCATGAGTGTGGAGCCCTCACAGCCTAAACATCTCTAGAAGGTCCTGCGTCTTAACCTGGCTAAAATGTCATTAAATTTCAACATGAGTTTAAAAGGGGACAAATATTCAAACTGCAGCATCTACCAAACCCTGGGCAGCTTCTCAAAGACCAGCCTCAATTAAAGCTTTGCTCCCTTCTGGAGATCTCCTGGCCTGGTCCCCGAGCTCTCAGAAGAGCTCCCACCAGGAGCCAAGGATTCATCAGGCCCCAGAGGACACCCACCACCACCATCACCGATCACAGCATTTTCCCACATCTGACCAGAACAACTGAGTGAGGATAGTTTAGCTACAAGAACAACGACGAAAAATAATTCATGTGCCCACTCTACCGCTTACTGTTCCCTTGCCTCTACTTCTGAAATCAACATTTTAAAACATAATATGCATAAATAAGAGTATACAAATCATAACTGTATCGTTTGACTAATTATCATAAATCAGACATATCCATATAGCTACCACCCAGGTCAAGAAATAGAATAATACCTGACCCCCAGAAACCCTGCTTCTGTCCCTTCGAACCCATGTATAATCTCTCTTTTTTCCAAGGTAATACATATTATGACATCTAATACCATTGATTCATTTTAGCTGTTTTTGAGCATATGATACATATTCTTTAAGTTAAGTTTTTTTGCAAAACTTTACATCTGTGTGATTAATCTATGTTGCACGTAGCAGCACATCATTCATTTTCATTATTGTATAGAATTTCACTAAATAAATATATCGCAATATATTTATCCCACCATTGATGAACATTTGGGTCCTTTCCAGTCTCTACTCCAAAAAAATGTTGCTAGGAACATTTATTTCATATATCTTGTTATGAAAATATGCACACATTTTTTGTTGGCTATATCCCCAGGAGTGAAACTGCTAGGTCAGAGGGTAGGCATATATAATTAATACTGCCAGTTTCCAGAGTGGTTTACTAACTTCCATTCTTACCAGCAATTCTAAGAGTTCTAACTGCTCTATGTTCTCCCCAAGTCTTGCTAGTATTAATCTCTAAATTTAGCTGTTCTTATGAATTGTGATTTTAAAATATTCACAATATTTTCAATATTATAATACTAAATTACATTTTCCTCATTATTAATACTAAGATTTAGCACCCTTCTATATCTTTAAGTCCCATTTGAACACCATCTTTTGTGACAGGCTGCTACAGCTCTCCCCCACTTGTTTATTCAGTGGGCTCTTTTTCTTAAGGATTTATAGAAATTTATAACACAAGCCCTTTTTTGGTTTCCAAATATCTCCTCCCAAATTGCAGCTTGTGATTTTTAGTCTCTAGAGACTTTTTATATTCAATTCTTTCATATACTTTCAATTCTTCCCATTGAAGTGGACAAATTTAACAGTGTTTTCATTTATAGTCAGTACTTTTCATGCCTTGTTTAAAAATCTTTGCCTACCTCCAGGTTATAAAGATATTGTTCTAAATTACCTTCTAGGGGCATTACTATTTAACCATTTATCTACTATCCACCTAGATTGGCTTTTGTATTGGTATGAGGTAGAAGTTAGGCTTTCTATTTTTCATATGAATATACAACTGACAAAGTACCATTTATTGAATATGAAACTGTTCTTTCCCTACAGACCTTAAGTGTAAACTGTAATAAATTAAGTATTCATGGGTCTGAGTCTAGACTCCACTGAAATCCATTAGATTATTATATATCTGTGTGCCAATAATATCACACTGTCTTGATTACCATCGCTTTATTATAAGTCTTTGCATAAGGTAAAATTATACCACTCTACTCAAGATTGTCCTTGCTATTCTTGGTCCTTTGCATTTCCACTAAAATTTTAGAATTCGGTTAATTAATTAAGTAATATACAAGCACACATTAAAAAGAAAAGGATACTGGGTTTTGACAGATACAGTCTTGAATGTATAGATCAACTCTTGAGAAACTGACATCTTTATAATAATGAGTTTCCCAATCCATAAACACAGTATATTCCTCCATTTATTGGGGTCTTCCATATTCTTCAATGTTTTTTGAATAAATAAAACACTATGCAGAATTTTCTATTTCCTTTAGTGTCAGTTTTGGTAGGTTGTGTTTCAACAGATTTGTCCATTATATCACAATTTTCAAATTTACTGCATTAAGTTGTATGATGATACACCATTTTTTATAACTAATATTGCCCTGTCTCTTGATAGTTGGAAAACTTGGCAGGGGCTTATGAATTTTACTAATCTCTACATAAATAAATTGGCTTTGTGATCTACTCTATTCATTAATTTTCTATTTCATTTGTTTCTGAATTTGCCTTTATTTTTCCCCCTCAGTAAATTTTAGTTTAATTTGCCATTAGTTTGCTGACTTCTTGAGAGAATACTCTTAGATAATTCATCTCTAGCCATCTTTCTTTTCTAATATAGGCATTTAAGACTATACATTCTTTCTACACATGGCTTTGCCTGCATTTCACAAGTTCTGATACAACACTTTAATTATCCTTCATTTTAAAATATTTTCTAGTTTACATTGTGATTTCCTTTTTGATCCATCATAATCTCAAAGTGTTTGTTTAACACATGGGTATCTTATCTTTTTATTATTTATTGCTAGTTTAATTATACTATGGAATTTAAATGTTTTAAATCCTTTTAAATTTGTTAAGACTTGATGTATAGCCCTGTAAGCGACTTATATGCACATGAATAGAATGTATATTCTGTTGTTTGTAGGCATAGGATTCTACGTATGAGTATCAGGTCATACTTGTTCAAATCTTCTATATTCTTACTGACTATTGCCTTTTTATCTTTTCAGTTACTGAGATACACGTGTTAAAATTTCCTCCTATGTTTGAAAATTTGTCTTTGATAGATAAATAGATAGATGATATAGAGAGATAGAGATATATAAATAAAAGGAGAGACACACACAGAGACCAAAAGACTGAGACATAGAGACAATACTTTGCATAGAAATTTGCAATAATGCATATAAATTTAAAATTGTCCCGTTTTTGTGTCCCTTCCTTGTGTAGTCTTATATTTTAAGTCTATTTCTTATAAAGTAGCATATTTGCATTTTGCTTTTTATTCAGCCAGTCAACATGGGGGTATTCATCCATATACATTTAATAAAATTATTGATATATATGTGTTTAAATCTATCCATCTTACTATTTGCTTTCTATTTCTTCCCCTTGCTTTACAACATTCTTTCTCTCTTTCTTGCCTTATTTGAAGTTAATTATATATTTTATATCATTCTATATTTTCCCCTCAATATATGTAGCTTGTTAAATATATATTCTTATTCTAACATTTCAGGGTTTCCCCCAGAAGTAACAACATGTATCTTCAATTTATTGAAGTCTTATATAAATTAATGTCTTAATATTTTATTAATATGTTAATATTTTACTTTAGTGATGAAAAACTAATTTAACCTCACTAAAATACAGTATATATTACTTTTTAGTGAGAGCAATGTGATTACAATGCTTCATTATCTATGAAAATCCAGATTTAACACTCAGAGATACAATTAGAATATCTGATTTTAATTTCAAGCTTATGTCAATATTTGGTTGTGTGACATAAAAAACCTACCTCAGCAAAGTATGTAGATGTAAATGGAAAAGCTCCCCACACTTACTAAAATATGACATGTCTTTCAATCTCACCCTTCAATTAGGCAAAGTTTCTCCGGATATTTAGCTAGTAAATTTTTATACTCCCCAAATTCAAGTATTTATTGCTATAAATTAGTTGGAAAGTGTTACATTCTTATTTTTAAAACATTGTTTTGAACATGTGTAATATGCTTCAATTTGTCA
This sequence comes from Lepilemur ruficaudatus, assembly GCA_963574885.1. Classification (NCBI taxonomy): domain Eukaryota; kingdom Metazoa; phylum Chordata; class Mammalia; order Primates; family Lepilemuridae; genus Lepilemur; species Lepilemur ruficaudatus. The sequence goes on along the minus strand of CAUYRT010094576.1, from coordinate 55,645 downwards.
GAATATTTTTTCCAATGTTAAGTATGCTGACAGAATGTTTAGACCATTTTTAGCAACAAAATCACATAACAATTATAACCTTTCTAAATGCCATCTTTCAAAATGCTCTTTTCATAACATGAGTATCTTTTGAAAAGCAGTTACTTTCTCATTTACAATTAAACTACCACCTTTATGTTGAAGGGACTGATTAAGAGTGTACATTTTTAAAATATCTTTTAAGGGATGTAGTGAAGAGAGCCACTTGTTATCATATAAAAGGTCATCAAATTTGGAGCATTTGAATGTTTGTAAAAGAATAAAGTATAACTTATCTTTTAGCTTTACATTTTTTTTTGGTAAATTGCCTCAGAATCAAGAACAAACTTCCATGTGGTTAAATTTACTTTCATGGTCACTCTTCATTTCATTACAAACACTGTAAAGATGCAATATTTAAAAATCTTACTTTAAAAAGAAAAAATTAACCACATCAATGACACCATGTAGCACTGTGGTCATATCTAGCTTCAACTTCTTTACTGCAATGTTTCTGCTTATGAATGTTGCAGGAAATAAATTTCACTTACGGTTCTTATTTTGTGTTTCTCCCCCAGAATCCTTTTATCAAGTCCAGTGAAAGCAGCTACACTTACCCAGATTTTCCAGAAAAGAATTGTTTGAAAGAAGTCAGTTAATCTATAAAAAATATCTTATTTGATACTTGCTTTTTTATGGGTCACAAAGTATCTTATTTGATACTTGCTTCTTTATGGTTCACAAAGGAGGTTTTTTTATGTTCTTTAATTGAAACAGAGACTCATAAATACCATAAACTGAGACATGATAGAGTCATCTATACTTTGAGGCAGCTATACAGCAAACATCCCATGTTTGCTCCAGTATTTGTTTTTTCAAATGATCAGCAGTATTTTCTCTGGGCTTTCCAGTAGTATTTGCTGGCAAAGGAATGCATTTTAGTTTATTGCCATATTGTTTGCCAAATACAGTGTTAGTTATATTTACCGTAACTGCAAAAATAAGGTATTTCCTAATGGCATGTGGAATCTTTCTTTTTCTCTCTCAATTACATGTATTTATTCATTTAATAAATACACTGATCATCTATTGCATGCCACAGATTTTTTAAGCTCTTAGGGTACAGTAGTAAACCAAATTGAAAAATGGTGTCTATACTCAGAAAGCTATTCTCTAAATCTCAAAAGCTGCTTCTAAAAATGTCTCATGAAGTTGAGTAAATTTTAGTAAAAGATTAACTCATGATTTTAAATGTCACTGAAAATTCTAAAGTTTTTTCTTCATGTTTGGTTACTTTGTTTTTAATTGTCTTGATAATGGTTTTGTCTTCCTTAACAGTATTGAATGAAAATTCATTTTTCAATAGTTCTTTTTTTGACTTATTACTTGTCTGATTAGATCATCATGGTTTTGACTTCAGATTGTCACTCCTACCGTTTTATTTTTAACTGATGCTTGCATTATTACCCTGTGCTTTATTCTACAGTGGGGCCCAAGCAACAAATAAACCACTCTAGTTATTTTAACAGAGAATTTAATAAAGGAAATTGGTTCAAGAGGTATTTAGGACATAAAAAAAAAAAAGGAACACTGTGGTCACAGAGATAGTAACTTTAGAAGGCAGCTTCCATTCCTGGGGCAGAGATCAAAGGGAAGAAGAAGGGGTTAACAGACATAGAAGCCTGGGGACAGCTGGGGGCCCTGGGACCCAGATCCCTGAAGGGATGCCAGTGCTGGCTTCCCAGGTGCTCAGAGGAGGAGCCAGTGGAGTAGGACTCAGACCTCTGAGGAGGCGGCACTGCCTGGGCCTGTCTGTGACTTTCTGAGTGTGGAAAGAAGCTGAGAACTAGAACCGACTGCTATTGGAAACAACGGGGGTGACAATAGCAAAATCAGCAGGCAAGGAGGAAGGAGCAAGTTCTTGCTCCCCCCTTCTACCAACTGACAAAACCGAAATATGGTTTGTGGAATCACAGCCCCAGGGTCAGAGTGCAGAATGAGGCAAGAGAGAATAGCATAGTACTCAGCAGTGTCTTTGCAGAAATACTTTAAATCATGTGTTCATTTTGGGAGGGTTAGTTTACTCAATAGATACCTATTATTATAGGAAACACAATTCATAAAAATCAAATAACTGGGCTCTGTAGACTGTATTATGACTCAATGTGTTTTTCAAAAAGAGAATAAAACATGCCCATGAGCACACATCCCTGAGTTGTGGAACTCCCACCTAATGTACATCACATGTGACTGTCCAACAACTGGACCAAGACAGAAAAAGTCAATGCTTAGCAGGATCATGAATATAAGTAAAGATTCATGAATTTTATTCTTAATATAAATATAAATTAAAGTTATAATGTTTTCTTACCATGCTTAACTAAATGGTCTTGTAAAAGTAGGCACCATCCCTTTGGAGACCATTGTTCTAGACCACGGGTTTGAAAACAAATCCCATCTGCTGCCTGCTTTTTTTTCTTTCAAATAAAGTTTTATTAGAACACAACTATGCCTATTTGTTTACATATCGCCTATGGTTGCTTTTACACTACAAGAGCAGAGTTGAGTAGCTGTAACAGAGACCTTATGTCGTGCAAAGTCTAAAATATCTGCTATTTGGCCTGTAACAGAAAAAGTTTGCTAACCCCAGATCTTGATATCACTGTCCTATAAAATTTTTTGCAATGATGGAAATGTGCTATATCTGTACTTTCTGTAATGGTAGCTACTAGCCACATGTGGCTATGAAGGGCTTGAAATGTAATTAGAACAACTGAGGAACTAAAAGTTTTGTTTTATTTAATTTTCACTTTAAAAGCTACATGTAGCTAGTGACTACTGTATTAGACAGTACAAAAAATAAATAAACAGAAACAGGAAAAGTGACAGCTCTAGAGCCATCTAGAATTGATTTTTGATTATACCTTAGAGTCTTGGTGGAGATGTATCGGAGTGCACTGGCATTTTGATGCCCCCATGGTTTCTCATGATCACCAATCTTCTCCTTTCAAGCACATTGAGGATTATGATCCCTCGCACCTTTGAAGTCAAGTATAGCCATATAACTGGCCTTATATGACAAAATGTAAGCAGAAGTGATGTGTATCACCTCCAGGCTAAGGCATTTATGTGTCACGCACACCTCCTCAGTGCACCCTTGACCTGCTGAGGCGAATCCCAACAGGCTGTGTTGAAAAGTCAGTGTCATAGATGATGCTATGAGCTCTCTGCACTCAGCTGTTGACTGACAGCAGTGTGGAGGAAGGCACTCTTCCAGCCCCTGCTGGACATGTGCATGAGTGACGGGGCAATATTTTTTGTCTCAAGGAACTGGTGTTGGAGGTGATTTTTCGCCCCAGCATTAGCTAGTCAGCCCTGACAAGATCCCTTAATATAGCATTCAACCAGCCTCAGAAAATTCTACCTGCCTTCCTTGTCTCGCATGTACCAGATAAAGTTAGAGGTATTTTACACAATCCAGGGAGACACGGCTGCAAAGTGAATAATCTATTAGCTCTGGGTTTCTTTGGAAATAGTGAGTTCCTAGAGTTCTGCGACATGATGATTTGGAGTAGTTTTGCCACCTGATGCAATAAATGACTTTTAAAGGTCTGTCCTTCCCCTGTCAGGTCCCTGCTTCCTGTTGCACCTTTGTATAAAGGGAGGATTAGCCAGGGAGTCAGGCACGTGAAAATTTGAGTCCTGGCTGCCATTTAGTAGCTCCATAATTTTGAGTGAATCACTTGGCTTCTTTAAATCTCAATCTCCTCTTGTTTGAAATGTCTAGAAGTACAGCAAATTTTCCTGATGGGTACAAGCATCAGCAATGATTTATAATAACTGTCAGTGTCCCCCTCACCCTGTAAAGCATTCCTTTGACCCGCTCCTTCTCTCATTCAAAATTCCCTCAGCCCTTCAAGTTGCCTCTTCTTACACATAAAGTTCTTCCCCAGCAACACCTCCTCTTGCTGCATCAATTGACCATAATGTCTCCCTCTTCTGAACTGTCACTCAACTATAGATAGCTCCTCCTCTTCAATAAAAATCCAGCAGGAATGTCACCTTCTCAGAAAACTGAGACTATGTTCACTCTCCTCTTCCCACCCGACCCCTCCACTGTGCTCCCGTGGTTCCCAGTGGGACTTTGATGGTCCCATTTGCCACAACTGCATTGTTGCTTTCCATTCATTCTCTTGACAACTCATTAAGGGCTACACTGTGGACGTATCCTCGTATCCACACCCGGTCTCTACTTTGCTCTAGCCTTAGTAGAATTTCTGGCACATAGCAGGCCATTCGTAATTATGAAAATCTAGCAGAGAAAGAAGGAGGAAGAAGAAAAAAAAACAGAGGGGAAAAGGAATCAGTTGGAACAAGGGAAGGAAAGAGAAAGGAAAAGGAAAAATTAGGCAACTTTGATGTCTATCAAATAGAAAATGCCTGGAATTAATTATAGTCTCCCCTTCCAAGAAAAGTGTACTTTCCTTTTAAAGAATTAGTTCAAAATCTTTTGCACTGAGTCATGCAGAATTTTTAAATGATTTTTTTTAGTTGACAGGTAGTCTATAAAAGGAAAGAGTTCATTGCAGATTGATGAAATGGAGGCATATTCTTTTCTTCATTTTAGCTCCCATCTCCACATTTTCATAATTATTTATATTTCATTAATCTGTTAACTATAAAAAGCAATTCAAGAGGTGAAAGGAAATGCATTTGGCTACCCACATTACTAATGCCACAAAGAAAGAATTGGCAGACATCTATTATAATAGCTGAGGCCCAGTCCTAGTGCAGAAGAGCTTTCATAAAAAATGTGTCAGACCTTCTTTATTACAATCATGCTTCCTCTTTGGGAGGGAAATGGCCCCAGAAACACACTGTAATAAAGCATTAAAATTTTTTAAAGTAGGAAAAAAAGCAAACTCTGTGACATGTAACATAAAAACCGAAGGAGAATCTTATAAGCATTCTGAGGACACATAAGGTAGTAGCTGGTGAGGTTATCATCAATTTTTCCTTCCTGCTGCCCCAAATATGCTACCAGTTCAAGTTGATGGCAGGTATAAGGGAAAGGTTATTCCTCCCAGTAAAAGATATGAGAGCAGTGACAAGAAAGAGAAAGAAACTAATATTGGCTATGAAACTCAAGGAAAATCACTGCTGAATTATTTATGTCTAAGTTTGAATGTTCCCTTGCTGTTTTTAGCTGTCAAGAAGTCTAAAAAGAAAGTCACAGGATTTTCTCCCTCCAGCCAAAAAAACAGCTTCTTTGAAAAAGTGGCCCTTGGAGATGAAGACCTAGAAGTCTTAAGGTATAGCATAGAGCTCAGGGTTAGTTGGGGTGAAAGCTTAGAGGAGAAGTATTTCCAGGTGCACCAAAAAGTCAGCACTATCAAATTGCTCTGAGACATGAGAAGCCAACAGAAAATTATCTGTCATTCTTAGAAGTCCTTCCATGATTTTTCAGAGGCCATATGTCTCTTAATTTGTAAGATGGTCAGCAATTGCGTGCAGTCAACCACACATTCTCCGTTCAAAATAATGAAAGAAACCAAAGTTCAAGATAGAGAGGTCAAACTGAACCCATTCAGCATCTAGAGATGATTGCTACTTCTTTATTAAGTGAATTGCACAGATTGGGTCTCGGCTGAACCAGGTGACATTTTCCTGAACTCTGCAAGGTCATCGTGTGCTGATGGTTTGGAGTCAGCATTCTCAGTGAGGTGAGGGAGAAGCCAAATCTTTGTGACCACATGCATTGCTCTTAGGGGCCCAAGAGAGAAATTTCCTGACCCCACTTATCAGTGAACAACTGGATGGATGGTTGAACAGAAAAGAGCACTATAGGTTTTCACCTCCAAAGAAATCAACTGCTGTAACTTTTAGAAGACAACGAATATTATTCTAGCGGTTCCGAGTGCAAACCCCATACCTGTGACAGTGAGATCCCCGGATATCATCAGGTATGCTAGAGAGTCTGATATTCCTGTACTCTCATTAGAAGGACGAACTATTGAATAAATGTAAGATCTTAAAAATTTGGTAAAAAAAAAAAGATTCATTATTTGTCAATTAAAAATAAAATAAATTTTAAAACTGTTTTTGTTAAGAACCAAAGAAAAGTTCATTATGACATTAATTACTCATAAAATTGGCTCTACTATAAATTAAGTCTTATCTCCCAAAATACAGTGAATTACTAATATTAAGTTCAAGTTTCATGAACTTTCATTTTCCAAAGTGACCCAGCTTGGACAGTTATATGGTCATGCTACTTATAAATGGTTTCCACTGAATATACACTCTTTGTTCCTTCTTATTTGGAAGGTGAAATGAGCTTCTGTGCAAATAAGAAAAGTCTCAATGTAATACCATATGTTACACAAAAGCATAAATAGGTTTAGCCTCACAACTGGACAGCAGAACAATGCATCCCATGACGCCAAGATTAAGCTAATAAAATTATCCTGAATGCCTTTACCAGTGGAATTCCTCCCTCTAGCTCTCTTGGGTCACATGGCATTTTTAAATTTGACATTATTGATGTGATCTTGTAATACCAACATCAGATTTACCATAAAAAGAGAGAGAGGCTGCTGACAAAGCTCACATCTGCAGTGTACCTGTTAATGGCACGTGTTGTTTTTCCTGCACTAAAGTCTTCCTTTGAACATCTTCCATGTTTCAAGTTATGCCTTCAAAATTGCTCAAGACAGCTGGGCCTGTTGCCTGTTTCTTTTTAATTAATTCATGTATTTAGGCCTCTGCTGTTATTACCATTTATTTATCAGCTGTTGTCATTATCATAATATTTGTTTATCTCTCTAAATAAGCTAAATACTAAGATTCTGATGTGAATACAACACAGTAATATAAAGCTTCTGAAGGAAATGAAAAGGGAGTATTGGAAAATCCCTGTAGGAGATTTTGTTCCTGACAAACTACTTACAGGAATAGATTCTCATGAAAGAGTTGAAGGAAAAGAGGATGTATTCGAAAGACACACTTCCTTGTGTGGAAACTAGCAGGACACTGAGGGTAGAATGATAGGATTCTTGCCAATGTTCAGGAGGGCACTCCCACTCTGTCAAGATGAAGTCTCAGGGGTGGCCCCATCTTCAGGGATCATATGAGAAAGGAGCGAGTGGGGATGCCCTGGTGTCTCTGCCAATAATCCTTTGCCCAGGATGAATGAGGTCCCATGGTGCCTCTCTTGGATGACAGGACCATGCCGTGGAGACAGCCCAGCCCATAGTCGAGCCTTGGCTCTGAGAGTCTGGAGAGAGACACAAGCCACAGTGAGTCTTCCAGCTCTTTCTCACCAGCCACCACTACCACCAAACTGTCATCACAGCATCTTGCTCAACCATATCTACATGTGTCCTCTCCCAAAGGGTTTGTTTTTCAAGTTTCCATTGTAGGACAGGGAGTAATGATGAACCCAATTACCCACGGAGTAAAAAATGAAACATATTAGCAATGAAAAGCTTGGTTTTCATGCTTTTGATGCCAAAGGACCTCATTGATGCACCATGGGACCTCATTCTGATTCAAGATTTGGTCTTTGCCTTGAGTCAGATATTCTTGAATTAAGAGAAGGGGAAAATGAGAGAATCCACTAGAATAATGTGAGCCAACCCAGGAGTCAACCATGAATTAAGTAAAAATGAAATGTCAATATTGGCCCTAAAAAGGAACTAGTCATGAAAACCTCCTCCTGATTTATCGTTATTAACACTCATTCATTTACAAGCAGGAGGTCACCTTCTTCACATGTGCATTGCTGAGGGCGCAGTCACCGTGCAAGGGCCATGTGCTAGACCCCATGGAAGCACTTTCTGGACATAATCTTTGAATATTAAATACTAATTACTTTTCAGTATGGTTGTAGTGTATTTTCTGAGTTTGCTTTTATTCTAGAAAAGAGGGCACGGAGGGTAGAGAAGAGCATTGTCACGCATGCCAAATTCTTCATTTTTCTCATTTCAATAGACACTTCTAACTTTTACCTTTTCAGGGATTTACAGATTCCAATTCTTTTACAGTACTGAAAATGTTCATCCACACATGGCATTCCTCTCAGAAAAAAATCATTTTTCTTCTTTCTAAGCATTTACAAATATGAACTCAGTTAATCTTCATAACAACCCCATGAGTTAGGCACTATTATAACCCACTTTACAAATGGAGAAAATGGAGCCAGAAGGGCTAATTAACTTATCAGAGACCACTCTGAGTTTGGTTCCAGAGTTGAGCTCTTAACCACTATACCAAATTGAGTAGCCAGGGGCGGCTGTGTCCATCAAAAAGAGGTTCCATCAATGTGCGACATACCAAAGACAGCCAATTCACAAGAGCAGCTCCAAATACAATTTGGCTCAATTAAGCAAACATTTATTGAGCACCTGCTAGATGCCAGACATTGTACTGTATGGCAAGATCAACCAGATTAACTAGACAAGGGGCACTTTGGAGAGCAGAGAAAAATATGTTTGAGAAAGGGAGGGGATGGTGAGTCCACAGAGCATGCTGGGCGTCCGAAAGAAGGAGACACAAATGAGAACGAGAGCACTGGCAAAACGACACTGCTAGAGACAGCTTACTATTTTGTTAAAATCTGCTTTTCCATGATTAATGCCTTTTCCTTTTGCTACAATAAACATACCACCTCAAATTTATCAGGATTGATATATAGGAGAGACACGGTTCAGAATTTCCCCAACTCACAATTAATTAAATGTATTGTTAAAATAAAACGTTCTCTTGTGTTTCAATCAGGTTCGCCCTACCTCCCCATGCCCCTACCCAAACCACCCCGTTGTTTCCAGTGGCTCCAGAAAGAGAGAGATTTTTCCCTCTCAGCCCTTTTCAGTCAAGTTTTGTAGACATTTATCAACTACGTAGTTTCCAAGTCGGGATGTCTGTCACTTAACCTTCATCCTCCTTGAATTTTCATCCTGATAGGTTTGGATTAAACCACAGACTGATAAATGAGCACGGCTTTGGAGACACAAAAGAGCAGTCATTAAGGAAACCTCTCTGAAGGTATGAATCAAAGCCAGAAATCTTTTGTCCCCCCCACCCCCAGTTCACGGATCGCCCGCAGTAATACATTTTTATTATTTTTATTTATTTCTTTTTTTCCCCTTCAGTTTCCAAATGGTTTTCATCATCATTTTCTGCTTGTTTTTCTAAAAGAATATAAGTATGTCCCAACGGCAGACAGTTCTGTGTTTACTGCACTAATGTGGCCAGCAAAAGCATTTTATCAATTTGAAATTTAATCCAGGATTAGGAAGCAGGGGGAAGAAAGGAGAAAGAAGGTTAAGTAACAGGCCCCCTGATGTGAATAGTATGTTTCACTCATAAAGATTTAGGATAATTAGGGAAGTGATTACATTTTTTTTTTCTTTTAAGGCAACTGTTTTTGCTAAACCAGAGCTTGTAGTAGGGGCATTCCTTCTATTTATTAAGCTTTCAGTTTTCCAGTTCTTTAAATCACCACTTACTTACACATGATGTTTGTTTTCTGTTTGGCTCAGGAAGTTGCACGCCATTTTAGTCCTTCTCTGAATTTTTTTTCTCCACTAGACCAAAAGAAACTAAATAGCAAAATAAATAAATAAATAAATAAATAAAAACCCCTAGGGCTCGCCAAAGACAACAGTTGTATCAGACATGACAAGAGAGTATTGGAAAAGATTTTCATGAGCCACCTAAGAAAATAGTGCAGAGTGTGTCACAGTCACACCTGTGCATGCCTGGTTGCTCAGTTGCTTTGTCTGTTCCTGAAAGAAAATGCCTTTGAAGTCAAAGTAATGCCTTATTATCTGGTCAACATTAGTTGCAACCCAAATGTTAGCTGCCTGAATTTGCTTGAGCTTTTAGGAGTCATTCTTATCTTTTAAGATTTTTAGCAAGATTGGCTTAAATTCCCATTTATATAATATGGGAAACCCACCATCTCATGTCAGCTCAGGGAGTTTGGGGATGGAGTGGAGGCTTACGCTCCATGGGCCCACCCAGTTTCCCCTTCCACTGAATTCTCAGCCCCATTTCACATACAGCTAACTATTCCTGTTAGCCCTTTGTGGTACCATATTGCCCTGCTAGCATTTATCCCCAAGGTCCTGCTGACATAACGTGGTGGGCAACAAACCTTTTTCCAAATTTTGGGAACAACAGAAGAGGATAATAAAAACCTACCATGTAGGACTATTAAAAGCATTCGATGCCTACAACAGGGCTCAGAAACAGTAATGAGCTGTGTTGTATAGTGTCTTCAACATGCTTCATGCCTAAGCTGGCTGTAGGGGTGACATACAAGATCTCTTCTACTACATTTAACAGAAAAGGAGACAAAGAAAGGAAAAGGAGAATGACTTGCACAGGAGGCCATTTTTAGCATACATTTATGGACTTCTTGCCACAGTCTACTACTACACTAGACCCAGGGTCTTGCACGAGTAATGTTAAAGTAATACAATAAGCCCCACAACCAGAGAATGTACCAACTACTAAGGAATAAATTGCCCAGAGAAATTAATACTGCAAGGACTAGACTCCCAGCCTTCTGAAGAAATTCTTTGAAGCCTTTGGTTTAAGATTCATGACAACCTCAATTCCACCTTAGAGCTCAGTTGCATTGAGGATACAAGAGCCAGTGCCAAAAGACAGGGAAAGGGGTGGTATGTAAGATGTTACCTCCACCCACAGACTGGAAACTATCTGTAGACCATAACACAGAAAGAAAGTTTTCCAAGGAAAAGCACAGAAGTCCATTGCTTTCCTAGGGCCAGAGGATCTCATTCTTCCAGCAGCTTTGGTCCAGCACTGCTGGCCATAGTGGCAGGCTCCCTGAGACAGTGGACTCCAGATTTTTTAACATCAGCAAGGAATCCTGCATTTCAGCACCCAAAAGAAATAAGAAAATCGTATCTCATTGCTGATAAACACATGTACGCGTCTCTGGGCTCCAATTTCACTTCTGATAAACAGCAAAGAGCCAGCTACTCTTACCAGGACCTAGCGGGGTTTTGCTTCCTCTAGTCCCAATACATCCCAAGATGAGTCACATGTTTTCAATGAAGAGCAAAAAGAGGTGAGTGAAACCACAGGCCAGGTAACGAGGGTCACTCTTTATTCCTGAAACAAATACTTCCAAGGACAAATGCACAATAAATACTCTAAATTATACAAAAAAAGGCTGAGAGAAGGAAAAATCATATGTTATTTCAAAGAGTAATTCAAGAGTTTTAATGATCACAGTTTACTTTCTTTAAGGAAGGATTAAGACCCAAGATGCAAGGTCACAACCAAAGCTTTTATTGGGAGTGAGACTTAACCCCTCACAGAATCAAACACCTAGAATCATGCTAAATAACGGAATATGGGCAAATGGGGAAAAACACAAAAATAAAAAATAGAAACTGATGCAAATATCATGAAAGCTGCATCAAAGTGCCAGACAACATTCATGGTCGTAGAAATCAGACAAAAACTGGGTCTAAATCTCAGCTACATTACTTTCTGTGCAACCTAGGGCAGGTTACTTAAATTTTGTAAGCCTCAGTTTCCTTTTCTATAAGATTAGTATAATAATATCTACCTCTGTGTTTTGTAAGATTTGGATGAGATAATATGGCAAGTGCCTGGCTTACAGTAGATACTAAAATTATTAAAAACCCTCTTTCAAAATCCCAAGACCACATCACAGCCAGCACAACTTTGCAGGTATTACAGACATGATTTGAAGACAGGTTTAACTGTTCTCTGATACCTTCTGCTGTGTTCTCAAATCAGTCAAGCCTTTACTGACATGCTAAGTTTTCTGATAAATGACCACATTTCTTAAAACTATCAAAAACTATTTTCAAGTCATTCTCCAAAATTTATTTTATTTCCTCTCCTACCCAATATTTTCCTAGGGATTCATTTGATCAGATTTTCTTTTTCAACATTACTAAGATAATGAGTTAGAAGACAGCTTTACATCTCCTACCAGATTACTGAGGGAAAGCATATGGTTGTTGTTATCCAATAGCAACTCTTTTTTCATTAATTTCAAAATATTAAGGGGGTACAAATGTTTTAGGTTACATGGATCATTTGTGTAATGCTTGAGTCCTGGCTGTAGGTGTGCCCATCATCCAAATAGTGTTCATAGTACCCATTGGGTTGGTTTATCCCTCCCCCTTCTCCCCTGGTTGCTTTCCACTGAGTCTTACTTCCCTCTGTGCACTTGTGTGCTCATCAGTTAGTTCCAATTTAATAGTGAGTACACGTGATGCTTGCTTTTTCATTCTTGTGATACTTCACTTAGGAAAATGGTCCCAGTTCCATCCAGATTATTGCAAAGGGTATTAATTCATCTTTTTTATGGCTGAGTAGTACTCCACGGTGTACATATACCACATTTTATTAACCCACTTATGAATTGATGGCAACGGGAACTCTTACAGATGACTTCAGACACAACTCAAGGCAAAATGCAGCTTTGTTCCTTCCCCGTGGTTTCAGAAAGGACTTCTAGGCAGCAATTACTTGCAGAACCTGTGTGCAAATGATTAAGGTATCCATTGTTGTTACCTGGCCAATGTTTGCCCCAATGTTTCACTGAACCAAAGCGGAATTTAACGTCTCTTCCTTTTGGTTTGGGACATTTGGTATCGTGTACAGTAAAGGTCTACACACTAACATTTCAGCTCCCCTCACTGCCCTTCTCTGTCATCCATTCATTCAGAAAACCAGACTTACACAACTTTCCTTCCTGCCTTTCTTCCCTTGTTTTTTTTTCCCCTTCTGTCTTTCAATCAGAAAGAGAACAGCTAGAACAGCTACAGGATGTGAGAATCAAGCTATACTCCAGTCATGGCTGATAATCACTTTGCATGGAGAATGGCTTTTTACCAGTAGATGACAATCCTAATCCCTACATTCTATCCAATAAACAATTATTGAGTGTTCATTGTGTGCTGGGCCTCATGCTATGTGCTGGGAATATGAAGATATTTGAGACATGATCCCTATCCCCATGGAGTTTTATAGAGAAGTGGAAAAGTCAATAATGTATTGAACTACTTTGTGATGTTATAATAATACAATATTACAATACTATAATGCTCTATGGTGGCAGGAAATAATAGGGTGTGTAGTGACTGCTTTGGGTGGGTAATTTTGCTGGGGAAAGTCACGTTGGAGAGCCGTCCTTAGTTCAGGATTTTATTACCTGAAGGATAAAAATTGTCAAAACTTCCTAAAGTTTCTCCCAGATGTTTTCTTGCACCACCCTGAAAATCCTCCATGGTGCCACCAGAATCATCTTTGTAAAGCACAATTTAAGCCACATCCTTCTCAAAATAATTTGCAGGCACCCCATCTGTCTCAGGATAAAACCCCAAAGGCTAGCCCTCTGACACGTGTTCCTCTAGCCATACTTCACGGCCTCTCTCCACTCTCCAGAGCTATTGCTAAAGTGTCCCAGGGTCCCTCGTATCCCCATGGTCTTGCACACATTAATCCTCTTGCTAAAAGGTTCTGCATCCCTTCCATCCTCCACCCCTTTTCTTCCTGGTGAAATTCTACTTACTCTTTGACATCTACCTCAAACATCAGCTCCTTTTCTGACACCCTCCACCCTCCCCTTGCCCACCCCGCAACTCCCCACCCAGGGAATTATGCACCTCTAGCAGCCAACGTAGGTTGGCTGAAAGAATTCCTACTCCCAACCCCACCGTTTTATCAGTCAGGATCCCCACAGGAAGTAGATGGTACATTCAGGTAGGGTTATTTAAGAGCTTTGTGAAGAGACTATTTACAAAGGAATATCACTGGAGAAAGCCTCATGGATGTTGCTGTACCGGGGCTGGAGACAGCAGGGTATCTCCAGGCTCAAAAGCATAAGGAGAGGACACCTGACAAGCTTCCAGTGCAGCCCGCTGCCAACTAGGGAGGAAGCCAGGGAAACAGACACCCCAGCCCAAACCCTCCCTTTTTCTCCTCCCTCCCTCCTCTGTCCACTGCCACCCATCCACCAAAACCCAAGAGCAAGGGGTCCTGTTGATGGTGTTTATCTGTCAGCCTCCTGGTTCAGAGAGCAAGGCTTAGAAGGGAGGAGAGGCAGTTTGAGAAGCACTACACTCTCGTTTTCTCTGTTCTCCTTGCAGCTGGAGGTTCTGGGGAGAAGGGGTTAGCATTTGACACAGTTGGGGCTTATGAAATGTCAATGGAAAAGCTTTTATTCTTTTGATGAACAAGCCAAGTTGGTCCTCCCTGGCGCCCCCTCTGCTCCACCCCGAGAGGGGACGTGCTTCCTGGAGCTAGGGCTGCCATCTTGAGACACTGGGGGAAGGTCCGAGAAAATACAGAGACACCAGCCTCATGCTGTCGAGGCATTCAGCCCACACGAGCAGCCTCCTGCTGCCAGACTGTTTGTTGTGTGAAAAACATAAACCTCTATTGATTTATGCCACGTTAGCTGTTTCTATTACCTACAAAGGAAAGCATTCCTGAGGTGGCCTCCTTGTAGCCAGTCCTAACAGCAAGTCCTATTGCAAATGAGTAGGTGTCTGTCTTCTCCTCTAGAATGTGAGTTCTGTGAGTTCACGGCAGACACAGGGCAGGCCCTAATTGCTGCTTGTAAAGTGAGTAAATGAATCAGTACACCAAGCACTGCGGACATATAAGTAGGACTCAATACCATCCTGATGCTTCTTCCAAGCGCTGTGTCTTTCCTTTGCCTTATTTTACCCTAAGGAACTTCCTCTTGAATGCCCTGCTCCCTGTGTTTTCTCATCTTCCCTTTGCCCTCGCACGTCCATCGAATATCAAGCAGCCTTGCCTTGCACAAACTGTTTGCATTCTGTTTAATACCTATTTTAAAAAATGATTCTCTCTCTAAAAGAGATGGGCTGATTAATGTACTCAAAATATCTTGCACTACACAGCCAATTCCTTTATCCTTCTTCTATTCATAATGTATAACCCTTCTCTCTTCCAATGTGCATAAAAGGACCCATTCGCCACCAGCATTATTTGTAACTGCAGAGCTTGAGGTGGTACGAGACGTCAAAAATGAAAAATTGCTAAATTCAAAATTGCTTCTCCCTTTGTTTTAAAGGTGACCCGCAAGTAGTTTTTATTTTTTTTAATGAACTAATTGTAGGATTATATGCTGAATGCCCCAAATGCAGACAGTGAGAGAAGAACACTCAGCACATACCTGCTACAAAATACCTGGTATTGTTTCCGAGCCTCTGCAAACCCAGACTGCTGACACCCGCATTCCCCACAGCCCTAACAAGGAGACGGACTCAAAGGCAGCTCTGCCTTTGCATTGGGATAACGGCGCGTAGGACAGTGGTAAGCTGGGCCTGGAGTAGGGAGGCAGTTTGGCTACTTGCTGAATGACCCTGGGCAAGTCACCTTAGCCAGCAGCTAGCTCAGCCTCTTCCCTGCCCCCCACTGAAGAATTGACAGTTATGACTTCCTGCCATAAAAAGAAGCTGTCAGAGCTGTAAATTATTTTCAAGACTCATTAGGCCCATTTTGTTTGATCAGAAAAAATTCTGAAAAATATGTAGGGAGCCTGTCCATGTTCCCCAGTGCTGGAGACTTCTCCCTCTGGTTCCAAACACAGCCTGGGACCAGGATGGGATTTGGAAGATCTCAACTCTTGTCCTGTGCTGGGATGGGATACACTCCCTCAGCATCTCACGGATTCACAGCTTTTTTTTTAGATCATCTATGATTCTATCCAGGAACAAAATTATGCCAAAGAGGAAGTGGAAGTTAACTAAATAATGTGGACTGGGGAAAATCACGGAAACGGCCCCTCCTGACTGAAAACAGTGTCCTGCGATTGACGGGAAGTTCCGCCTTATTTACTCTGTCTCTGGTTACCTACCACCTACTAAAACGAGCACAACCTTTCCAGGGAGCACATTAAATTATTCATTATCTACTATTACACCTCAGAGAGCATGAGTTGTTCGGATTCCATTCCAATGAGCCGGCGACTGCAGCAGCAGTGGAGCAGCAAGCAGGGAAACTTCGCTGCCGAGGCCAAAGAAGGGAGAAAATCGGAGCGAGTAGATTTGCAAAACCGGGACACCAGAATGAGAGATTCTCGGCACCAGTCACTTCCCATTCACTTGTTCATCAACTATTTATGAAGTGCCTACTCTGTGCTGTGGCGTGTGCTAAGGGTGGCTGATACGCTGTAACATAACTTTCTAACCACAAAGACCGCTAAGGACGCTCAAGATTGACTTGGCCCACTTCACAGGGGCCCCTCAAGCCAGCACTTCTTGATGATTCCTCTCTGGGAGTTGGAAAGCGCTGGCTCCCGTGTGCACGGGCCGCAGGACCTCCAAGCTGCCTTGCGAGACTCAGGCAACGCTGACCCTCTGAGTGCGGTGCCTCTTGCCCGCCATGCCCCACCGCACTCGAGCTCTTTCCGTGAGGCTGTGGTTTTCCTGTTCTTTTGCCTACTGATGTGGCGGTTGTGTGGGCCTGGCAAGGAATGGAAAAGGGAACACTACTAATCAGAGAAAATATGAGAGCTAGGTCACTATCTGTGCCGTGAATTTATCAACCCTCCCTACACACGAAAATGAAAACAAACCATCAGGAGGACTATGCTAAGTGCATCCTGCAGAGAGTCCAGCTCGGTCCTCTGAATTCTCTGTGGGCACCTGAGACTTAGGCCCCCCGCCCACCTCCCGGGGAATGGGGACCGAATCCCAGCCTCAGCTCTCACATCCTCTCCCTGAGGTTTGCTGGACCCAGGGCTCTTCCAGACTCTGTTTTGTTCAAATGTTAAATCTCCCAACTGGGAATGGTTGGTGTTTTTGTTTGTTTGTTTGTTTTGTTTTTGGCTTCCTATTAAAGTATCAGAAAGAGGTTGGAAACAAAAGCCCAGGTCTGGGCTCCCGGTGAAGCTACTTGGGTCTTGCCAAGTGCACACAGGGAAAGCAGCCACTTCCAGAGGTTAAAGCATCAGTACGTTGTGCCTCTGGATTTGAAAATGCCAAGCTGGTACTTTCAGGTCAAATGGAAATACCACGCTGAACTCTATGCCTTGGGAGCTTAAGACAGATTAAGTTACTGCTGAGAACTTACCTAGTCAGAATCCATCTGCAAAATGAACTACAAGAGCAAGCCATCCACAATCAGGTAATTCCTATCATAAACCTAATGAGAAAATAACTCAGAAGCCACCAATGGCTTTTGCCCAAATAGATGAATAATGTGGAGAATCCTTGGCTGTGCGAAGAGCAGGAGAAATTAATTGCTGAAGCCTTCACAGCATGTTGAAAGCCAAGAATTATCCCCTGGATCTGCACTTATAATTTACAGCAGCTGCCTCCTTCAGACAGGCCAAAGTGACTCTCAGGCAGAGCACAAAAGCACAGCTGATTGCGGCGATGAATCTGCAGCCGGGTCAACACTCAGCCGCCACAGAGGATGCTCATCCTCGAGCAGGTGGGCAGCACCCAGCCTGGAGCCAGGACGCCCCTCTCTCCTTGTGGCTGGCACTTATCTCATGATAAAGCATCTCCCCACTCGCTATACTAGCATCACAATAATTCTTTTAAAATTCCACTGAGAGATGGCTGAAGCAGTCTATTTATTGATACTTTCCAGCTACTAGAAACTACAGTTGTCACAAATGTATCATTAAAGAGCATCTTATGCCCTTTGTGAACTCCTTGCAATACGGCCATAGGAGCCACAGAGAACAACATATCGGGACATTCCCTTGGGATCAGTGCCTAAAGTCAAGGCACTTAAAAAAGAATACAGGTGCAAAAAAAAAACTAGGATAGAAGCAATTAGGAAAAAATGAAGCCAAAAAAGACAAAAAAAAATTTATTAAAAATAAATAACTGTTGTAAGGGGTAAAAACTTATATATATGCAGAGTCTTAGAGAGGCATGGTTTCTGCTAAAAATAGGTAGAGGTCTTGTGGAAAGCAGATCATAACCTTTTGTGACAACCTATTTCCTTGTTCGTACCTGAAAGTAGTGCTTCTATCTGAAAGACAAAGTCTTAAACTGCACCCAAAATGAACTTGCCCGTCAAACCATTTCTACTTGTTTAATTTGAGCCTCAAATGCTGAAAGCACTATTTGGGAAAGAATAGAAACAGCGAGAGCAGGATTTATACAAAATGAACATGAGTGCTGAATGGCAGATTTTTTTTTGAATTATTTTAAAGACATGCAGCCACTCTTTACATTATCAGTCCTGAAAAATTGGGCTGCAGATTTGGTTGTGGGTTCTCAGCAGAGAGAAAGTGAAGGACGCTGTCACAGAAAGGCCCTATTCAAACTCCTTTGAGAAGATCTTAACACAGCACAGTGATCTCATGAGCACCTAAAATTCCAAAATTAATCAGATGAGTTATTTAGCTTAAAGGGCCAGCTGCTTTTCATTGATGTCCCTAAATTAGGCAAGATACTGAGTTCCATCAGTTATTTACACCTTGCTATGAATTTGTTTAATAGGTCTTTTTCTAAGAAGGAGCACCGACAGGAGGAAAGAGAATGTGTGTGATCAGTAGGTTGCTGGGGATGAAGACAAGAGTGTACATTTCATAGAGAAACAGGTGTCCTCCTCTAAGAATACCATGTTCTTCCTCGGTTTATTGTGCTAACATAGTGATTGAGACATCTTAAAAGTGCTTAGGGCATATTTTAGTGGTCATTTAGTGCATCAAAACCAAGGGGGCAGACGACAGGATGATACACAGGATGGCCAAACTCCCTGGCTCCAATGGCCTTATATCCCATATAATCTCCCTCTTTGCTCCCGTACCAACCACACCTTACCCCACCCATAGACGATTCCAGCTGCACAGGAGAACAAGAGTTTGGGTCCACTTATATATAAGCCACCTGTGTGATTCTGGGGAATAATTCAGAGACATGCCCCGACCTGCCACCGTGGATAATTAGGGGCAGTTTCTGCTGTTGTTAGTACTTGTTCCTCCTGCAGCCTGTTCTTTGTCAAAGGTACTAACTGTGAAACCACACATTATGGCCTAACCCCTCAGCTCTTCCTTTCCTTTACCCAGTAAAAAGTGTGACCCCATAACCCATATTCCAACCTCCTTCACAATAATTGTCAGACACAGGAATGAGACCCGGCCTTTGAGACGGAACCATCTCCAGGGCACGGTGGACTAGCAGGTGGGATTGTGCAGGACTCAACCCTAACAGTGACTCCACGTGGCAGCAAGAAACAACGGTGATAACAGACTGGGCAAACAGACTCCAGTTCCTCCCACACCAGGAGGTGAGGGCGTCAGATGAGGACCCACCACATCCTCCACCCCCACACCTTGACCTGAGCCAGCCTGTGGCTCTTGTACAGATTCACAGGAGAGGAAGATGCTGGCAGGTGCTCTAGTAATATTAATAGTTGGGAAAATTACATTGCTACCCTTGAGTTTATATAAAGTCCTTCTGTTCCATTTCCTGAAAGAGAGACATAACACCAAAGTTTAGCAACTGCATGACAAGACATACATTTTG
Source organism: Lepilemur ruficaudatus (assembly GCA_963574885.1). Taxonomy (NCBI): domain Eukaryota; kingdom Metazoa; phylum Chordata; class Mammalia; order Primates; family Lepilemuridae; genus Lepilemur; species Lepilemur ruficaudatus. The sequence continues at coordinate 36,089 of CAUYRT010094576.1, read as the reverse complement.
AGTAGGAGGATTACTAAAAAAAACAAAATACAGGACCCTTCCATGTCTTCTAACAAGACCTCCTTCTCCCCAGCCTCTTCCCTCCTCTCCTTCCAGAACCCCTCCCAGCAGCACCAGCAACCCCAGAACTCACCTTGCTCCTTGCTCCCCCTCACACCCTCTCTGTTAATTCCTGCTAAAATATTAACTGCAAATTAAAGTACCAACTGATGGTAATGACTTCAGATGAACATACCTGGAAATGTTAACATTTGTAAAAATGACTCTTAAAAAACATGCTGCCCCTCTTGTGTTTCCACCACCTTCCCTTCACAGGGGCTGCCCTGTGAGCAGGCCTCGCCCTTCTTTCATTTGCCCCCACTAAGGTGTAGGGTGGGTAAAGGCTAGACATTCCACTCCCAACAGGGCCATCCTTCGCCCTAAGTGAATCTGGCCTTATGATGTCTCATGATGCCCTGTGCCTAGATTTGTTAAATGTACATTGGTAGAATCATGATTTTCACTTAACTGTCATGCTATCTTCTATTTAGGAATTTTTCAGATATATAAAATCAGAGTCTCTAGCCCATTGGACCAGAATTTCTCAGGAGAGCTCAAAGGCTTATGTGGAGAGCTCCAAGTCCGTGTAGTACCAAGAGTCCTAATCCTCACTCCATGGTTTGCTGGAATTCGTAGAGGGGAGGAGAGTGTAGACAGCAGCTGACTTCCTATGAAAACTTTGAAGTCCTCCAATTCAGGGTGGAGTGAGATTTCAGAGCAACTGGGAGCAGTTCTTCCTCTTGAAAACTGCCCAGACTTTTCTCTTAGTGTCTAGCACTGTACTGAAATGTTTCCATGTGTGTCTCACTCCTCCCATGTAATGCTCCAACGGAGGGAGGTCTAATTTGTCTTCCCTTAATAGCAGGGATTCAGTAAATGTTTGTTGAGTATATAAATGATGAATAAATAAATGGAAAAAATGAATGACTATTGCTTCTGATGCTGGCAGAAAAAACAAAGATGTTCACCAATTTAAAGTGATTCTTCAAAATATGCCAATTGCAACATGGGAAGTTGGCAGGACTCCCTCTAATAAGGACATGTGAGCTTCATCAAGAGGTTTCAGCCATGCAGCACTGTGATGAGCAAGACAACTGTGTGCTTTGGCAACAGATTATTATGTAAGTACTTTCAGAGGCATAAATAATAACCAATTTCTACAACTATATTTTAGGATGTGGTAGACTACGGAATTTAGTATCACATAAATCAGTGTATTAAGTGTGCTTTGCCTGAGAACTGAAGGAAGGTGAGAATCCTTTCACCCACATCTAAAGCACCCCCTGATGTCACCAACTACCTAGATTGTATGTTATAGCTTGAAATGCATCCCAAAAAAATCTATATGTTGAAGTTCTAATCCTAGTAGCTCAGAAATGTGACCTTTTTTGGAAATAAGGTCATTGCAGATAAAATTTGTTAAATGAGGTCACACTGGCTTCGGGTGGGCCCCTGATCCAAGGTAACTGGTATACTTATAAAAAGGGGAACTTTAGACACAGATAAGCACACATGATGCCACATGAAGGTGAAGAAAGACTAGGATAACGCAGTGGAAGCCAAGGAGCACAAAGATCCCAGCACACAACCAGGGGAGAGGGAGAGGCAGGGAGCAGACTCTTCACGGCCTCAGGAGGAACCATCCCTGCTGACATCTTGACCTCACACTTCCCATCTCCAGAACCGTGAGACAATAAATGTCCGCTGTTTCAAGCCATCCAATTTGTGGTACGGCAGCCCCAGGAAACTAATATCTGTGCTACCTCTTGCTCTCCACCTAGCTCTCTTCTCGCATCTTACCCACTTCCCAGTTAAATGACCCCCGTGATCCAAGCGTGGTTCCTCAGAGTGTCAGCCTGAACATCTTGGTCAACAATGATCATCACAAAATCAACCCCCACTCTTCCAAGTAGGGCAAACCACCCACCATGTTGTGTTTCTCATTGTTTCTTTGAGGACACCAGAATCTTCACCATGTGCACTCCTGCCTCAGGCTCTACCTGTGTGCACCAAATCTCATCAGCTGGGCATGCTAAGACAAGCCCCAGCACCTCTGCCTGTATAGGTGGTGGCATTTCACTGTTTTTCAACTTGGATAACTAAGAAGTCTTCAGGGATAGTGTATTTTACAAAACATCGACACCTAGACATTAGGTGTAGTGTATTTTACAAAACATCAGGGATAGTGTATTTTACAAAACATCGACACCTAGACATTAAAGAACAAGAGTAGGGGAAGATGAAGGTGTTTCTGTGGCAAGAAGGATGACAGATAGAGTATAATATCTACAGAGTGGAGACACAGGAGACAGATTGGTCGGGACGGCTCATGCCCAGACCTGAGCCCACACAGGTGCTCCAGCCACAGGCTAAACATAGGAGCTGAGTCTCCTTACCTAGGACCAAACATCGCAATGAAGTGAACCTAGCCTTCGGTTGGGCCTCTCCCTTCATAAGGCCACAATAAACAAGAACGCTTCAGCAAAGGGCCCCTTCTGCCACTTGTCAACTTACTTGACCACAGGGACATCAGTCAATCACATGAATTTATTCAACCTTTGTGGAGGACCTACACGTGCCAGGCACCGTTCCAGGGACTGAGAATACAATAGCAAATAAGAAATAAAAACACATCCCTTGTGGAAATTATTATTCTAAATGGAAAGGGACAGAGAATAAGCAAGGTATAGAAAACAACACATAGATTAAGTCCTGGTGGGGATAGGAACGGGGATGTTCAGCAGAAATTATTTTGAAGAGCATTGTATGATCATTTTGCCATGTCACATGGAGTGCTAGAGGTAGCCCTGACGGAGAAAGTGACATCTGAGGAACGAATTGGAATTCACTGTGAGGGAGGGAACCCTGCCGCTATCTAGGGAAAGAACCTCTCATGCAAAGGAAACAGCAAAGGCAAAAGCTCCAGTGGTCATGAAAAGTGCCACACACTCTGCACACACAAACTAATAGTGCTGTTAGAGAGTAAAGTAAAAATGAATATTCAGCAAAACCTTTCAATTCAGAGAAAACAGAAAAAGAATATAGTTTAACGCCAATGGAACACATGACCTCATTCTTTTGCTCCCTAGCGACTTTTGCCTCCCCTTGCACATCTCAACCCTCGAACATGCAGCGATACTACCCGAATTATATAAAGGCAACAAGATTTCTGAGTAATGCTGGTAGCAGAGTTATGTGTTACCACAGCAAAGCTCAGTCTACCCTGACTCATACAAGGGTGCAGAGTGACAAGAATTAAACAAATAGGTGAAGAAAATAGGATTTCTTTTATAAGTAAAAAAAAAAAAATGAAGTTATCTTCAACTATCTGTAAATTATAAATAGACATAGTCTGGAATATTCTCAAAGTTAGATACAGAGTGGATAGGTAGATTTCACATCATTCCAAAATTGAATAAATATATAAACTTTGTAACAATTAGACCAGCCTAGTACCCACTTGGGAAAACAGGGTCCAATCAGAGACACTGTAGAAGGAGTGACAGCAGCAGCAGCCAGGGGCGGAGTGTGTAAGTTTCAGAACTCCTTTTTTTCTTTTTGTAGCAATCCCTTGTTGTCTAATATCTCTTGCCTTTGGCAGTGGTGTGGCTAAAATCCACCAACATTCATCCCAGGGTGGCAGGGTGGGTGGGTTTTGTTTTGTTTTGTTTTGTTTTTAATTTCAGTGGCCTGTGTAACTCACAGCTGTCACCATCAAGTATTGTTTGACACCAGAAAAAAAATATATACTTGTGATTTCTGACCTCAGGCATTTATCAGAGTTTAGCCTTAATAATTATGTCAGAGATAAGGTCATTAACAGGGTTCAGATGGTGCCAAAGGATCCCCAGATAAATTCATTTTTTAAGAGTAAATGTGTAACTTCACTGGGACTCTTCTTGACAAATTTCTGATAAGCAAGAGATGAGGATATTTTCCGTGTATGTTAATACTACAAATTAGTCTAAATTCCCACCATGAGAAATCAAATTCCTTTCCTGAGAGCTCTGCTCCCTTGTTTGCTTTCGATGGGGTCATGACTACGATGCTGTAAATACCAGGCTTTGCTCTGGATGATGTACAAGTGATTTTTATTAAGACCTTACCAACCAAATAATCATTCGTTTACTCATTTTCTGCACAAATCCACATGCCATTGCAAAACTCGCCTTTCCCCCCACGGGTTGGGCTTATCCTTTCCCTCAAACATATTTTCATACATTAGGTTTTCAAGCAGATACCAGCCCTGTACATGGTGGGCCCTCAATCAACATAAAACAACAATATCCGTGCACCTCTTAGGGAGCTCTGTGATATTAAAAGTTTTTCATTACTTTTCTCACGTTCTCTCTTTTATTCAGCAAAGCCTACCCTGTGGGTGTATTTTTTCCCCTCAAAACATCTTTATGCTGTATTCTTCTCTTCTGTGACTGAAATTCATCTGTGTTTAGTCCTCAAGCTCTTGCACTTAGATATTTTATTACAACTTCTTCATACCCTTTCCCGCTCCCAAACCTAATCCTTTCCTCTTTACCCTGAGGGCCTCTGCCAATATAACTTCAGGTGAAGCAAATGAAAATACTAGCTTTTGCCCCAGGCTTCAGCCTTCCTCTACCAAAATTAAAACGTAAAAGCATTGCATGGATATTAATATTATATTCCCTGCTCTGTAAACCCTCTATAACATTCTGTGGTCTGTCAGTCAACAACATTTATTGAGTGTCCACTCCGAAAAGTAAGTTGGTGCCCTTCTGAGCAGAGATGATAAAGGAAGAAAAAGCATTTTTTTTTCCTTTTCTTTGCTACTAGTAAAAGTTCTGTCTTGTTCTCTGTTTCCCTCTCTGCTTGGAATTCTCCCACCCTGGCACCTGCCTCCAACTGCTGGAGGAACACTTGCCCTGATGTGTTGTCCCTCTCAGGCACCCTGTCCTGGTTTCCCAGAGAACTCTGGCCAGTACCTATAAACTGTCAGTCTATAATAAGCTACAACACTCCATCAGCTCCAAAAGGTCATAATAAAGACAGTGAACTAAAATCTGTGAACCCCACTGATGCACCAGGAACTGCAGTAGATAATTTACATTCCTTACACATGGTGTCCCCAAAGTCACCAGACATAGGGAAAATGGGAAATTGTAGCTAAATGTACCTTTATTTACAAAATATTCATTACAAAATGTTTCCTTTGTACAGAGATTTTTGGGACTCCCTGTATATTTTTCAGGGCTACAAGATAGCCAATGCTACAAGATAGCCATTGTTCCCATCTTACAGAACTTACAAATCAGAATCAGAAAGTTCCAGTAACATGACAAGTTTATAAAAGTGGCAGAGAATGGAGAGCAAACTCATATCTGTCTGACTCTAAAAATCTCCCACAAAAAACAAGTTTATTTTTGTAATTGGTCCAAAGAAAAATGCCCATCCCTTTATTTAAAAAACTCAGTAGAAACCAAATAGGTGGGAGGGGGAGGGGACGGGTAAATTTACACCTAACAGGTACAATGCACGCTACCTTGGGGATGGGCACACTTATAACTTTGACTCAAACTGCACAAAAACAAATCATGTAATCAAAACATTTGTCTCCTGTAACATTCTGAAATAAAAACAAAAAATTTGGAGTGGGGATCAGGAAATTCAGATTATGCCATGAATAAGCAATGCATTTACAGCATATGCTTATTGAAACCACTCTCAGTGGTGTAGCAGAGGCCAGCAGGGTTCAAAGAAAAGATGTACAGTTTAGAATTGGGCAAGCACATGGGAAAGATGCAATGGAATGCAAGTTTGCAAGGGCTTTAGGAATAGTGGCAATGGGTTTGAGCAAAAGAATCAAAGGATTTCCTGGAAATCATCTATTAAGGATCCAATTGATCAGCAAAGCTGGATGATCTTCGGAAGGGTGCTGGGAACAGTGACAGAGGCTGTAGCAACACTGTTCTTAAGGATAGGGCTCTTTCCCCCTGGAGATCCCCTGCATTCCTGCCCACCCTGATGGGTCAAGATTAGAGGCATCAGCTACAGCAACAAAATGGCTTCGTGAAGGATAAAGAGGGTCAAGATCTCTGATACCTCATGCTTTTGCTATGAAACCAATCTTACCAGCCTGTTCACAATCTCAGGGAGTCAATGTAACATCAACAAGCCACACCACCCAAGGCGGAGATGGCCCAAGTTATAGCCACATGTCTTTATAACACAAGGAATCACGTATCAAAAGGGTCAAAATCATTGGGAAGATATTCACACAGCAACTCCCAAGTAAGAGCCAGATTAGCTCTCATTAATCACCACTCAAGTCCTCTACTTATGCATTTATAAAATGAGGTAGGGGTTGCTCATCCAAGTGCTGGCAGGGACAGGAAGGTCACACATGTGAGAGGCAACAGGAAATGGCAGGGCCTGTGCAAAATGGGTCTGATATGCCTCATCCAAAGAGAGGAGCCACAAGCCAGTGAAGGCAGTTGTTGACAAGTGAGAACTTCTGACTAGCATTGCCAGATCTTTCCACCTTTCAAGATGAATCTTTCAAGATAATCTGAAAATATGTAGTTTATGTGTATTCTCTGGATTTTTTAAATTGGCAATTAATAAAGCATTTTTAATAGTCAAAAATGAGCCGGGTTTGAATCCCAACTCCCCTACCTACCAGCTGTTTGATTTAAAAAAAAAATCATTCAACCTCTCTGTGCCCTAATGTCCTCAATTGTAAGATGGTAATTATAGCAACACCTACATCAATGGTTGGTTATGATGATTAAATGAATTATTATGTGACCCTTCAAAATGGTGCCTGCCACATAACAAGTATTATGTGATTTTGCTAATGTTGTAATTCAAAAGGACTGAGCAGCATGATGAGCATAGGTATTGCCAAAATGGGATGCTAATGAATAGAGATGGAGAATTAGAACATAGAACAAGGCTCATAACTGCACAGTCCAAACCTACTGTTGCCCTCCTTCAATCAGTCACCCTTTCCCACAAGGTCACAGCAAAAAAGCTGCACAAAGGCAACTCAGTTATCATTTTTATCACTGGCCAGGACTGGAGTCAGCATTGAGGCTGAGGCTGGTCTGGCTTGGGGCTGGGGCACAGGCTAAGGTCCCTGACCTTAATGAGGAACTCTTGAGAACTAGATTCAAATACACAGATGACACTTTTGGCCTAGCCTCTGTCACTCTAGGTGGTCTAGAAGCAAACTGTATCAAGGGCATGCTGTGGCTCCTTTCCCCAAAACCAAAACTTAAACTTCAGACATAGCCCTGGCTGGGGAGAGGCAGGGGACAATGCCAATTCCCCTCCCCTACACACAAACACACCCTTCCAGAGGCAACAAATAAATAAGAGTTCTCTGGGTTTTATTGCACAGGAGGAAATTGGTATAAGCAACCATGTCTGGCCTCTCCCAGGTTGGACAGCAATTTCTGGAAGGCTTTGGGGGACAGGCCCTCTTATTTCCCCAGGCTCCTAAAAGGAAGAGACAACTTCTAAGAGAGGGAAGTGTAAAGGCAGTCCCTCTCCTAGCGCTGTGACACTTCCGTGTACTGGAACTTGGCCACCACCATGTCTTCCTCCCTGGAGATGGAGTGATTGAACCTGGTGATCCTGCCTCGCCCTCAGGAGGAGTAAAGCAGAGAGAGAGGAGGAGGAGTGAGGACTCTTGAGCTCCTGCCAGAGACCAACTGTAAACAGTAAATAGGAACAATAAACGCAGCAGGAGAGACCTGCTGTTACATCCCTGAAGTCCTCACTTTTTCTTATGTGTGAAATGTAAGTCCCCTCTCACTCTAATGCTCTACGAACTATAAGGCCGTGAGCTCAGGTGCCATGTCATACCACTGCTCAAGTACAAAAACCATATTGCCCTGGCCTTGGCCTGTAGAGAAGCCATCACAAGCTGAGTCACTGAACTTCATCGGCCCAATTTTGTAGCTTGTTCACATTCAAGAAGTGCCTTCTCTGTACTCCACCCATGTTCACTGAAGGACTTCCACCCAACTGGGGGCTTTGAGATGTGGAACTTTAAGTCAAGTGGAAAGTCACTTTGAAAACCCTGGTTCTCTGGCCATTAAGGATCAGGGCATGGTGTTGGTCAGGGGTACACTGATTTCAGGCACTTCTGACTTACTGAAAACAATTACCACTTGTTCTGCAATTCTTCAGCTTGGTCTCAGCTCAAATTTCATCTGGACGTTTTAGAGTTAGCAGAGCATATAAAGGGTAGTGTTTTTCACCTGCACACACATTTTTCACATGCTTTTAGTGATTGCATAACTTAAGTATCACTTTGTTTTAAACCTCCAGACATGCTATATATATTGATGAGGAAAGGAAGTTGACAGGAAAGGGAGACGTTACCCTCATTTTGATTCCTGTATGAAAGGGTAGACTTGAAGGTAGGTTTTAATTTACCAGCACACACGTGGCCCCTAATGAAAGAGACTGCTCAGAGCATTACAAAGAAGATAGAACTCCATAAGGGACACAAAGAAGACAGAATCAACAATTAAGATTCTATCTGACAATCCCAGTTTCCAACAGGAGTGCAGTTTTAAGTGATGCAAGATTTTTCTTTGAAATGAAAAGAAATCAAGAGCTTGCTGTAATTTCTCACACACCATATTGCGATGCTGTTATTTAGAAAACTAAACATATGTATATATAATTTTTCAAACAAAGAAATTGTTGTTGTTCTTTTAAGTGTAAAGCCCACAGCAGTTATATTTGTTACAAATATTGGATCTAATCCAGGAAGGGGGGAAAATTACTTTTTCTGCCACATTCCTGTGGCAGAGACTCAGAACAACTCTGAGGGGTCGACAACAGTTCTGAGTCTTACTTCATTAGCTCTAGAACATGGTTTTTCAAAATTAATTTCCCTCCCTTTAGACCCCAGGTAAATATTAAGATGGCGAATTGACTTTAGGTCTTTGCTCACATAAGCCACAACATTTTAAAGAGCAGGAGGGATTTGGCAATAATCCTTAGAATCAGCTATCTTTTCCCTTCCATGCAGTGTTATTGTAAGGTCCAAAAAGAAGAGCAAATAAAATAAAATGGGATGGATGTCAGAAGAATGGTACAGGATGTTATTTATTGCTGCTAATAAATAGCATTAAGTGCATAGTATGTGCAAGTCCCTGATCTAGGCACCTTTATGTGTATTAACTCATTTAATCCATCTAACCACCTTCTGAGGTTAAGCGCCATTATTATACCCGTATTATATTAATAGATGAAGAAACTGAGATACAGTGAGACTAAGTAACTTTTTTAATAAGTGAGGGAACTAGAATTCAAATCTAGGCAATATGGCTCCACATTTTTAACCACCACGTTTTTTATTTGTGTACCACTATGTGCAATACCAAGACATCACTAGTACTTTAAATTACTGTCTCTTTGAATCCCCCAGCATTGTAGATTTCCACACCCCAACTTACAGATGAACCAAATATAGATCAAAGGGACTAAGTAACTAGAAAAGGAGCACACAATAGGCAAGTAGCAGAATCAGGATTCGAACCCAGGCCCTACCAGATCTTAAAGTCTACGTGAAGTTATGTGTCAAGCATCCTGTGCTGGGAGGCAGGAATTCACAAGAAGCATGTGCCATGGGCTCCCATGCCCAAAGATGATGCCTCCACCTGTCTAGGGAGGAAAATAGAGAAGGAAAGAGATGTTACGATATAATGTGATCGTCACAAAAGGTCCTTATTTTGTAACCACTAGACTGAGATCTTAGAGTTCAACAGTGTCTTGTCTTTGTCACCAGCCCATTTAACATCAGTCCTGGATTGGAGCAGTTTCACCATATCTGTTTAGCTCATCTTCTACAGTAAAGAAGCAAATCCAAAGAATCCATGAGCCTCCCTTGGATATCCAGGGGCAAAAATGGGACAGAACGCAAATTCTGACCAGTCTAACATCTTACCTACAAAACAAGCTTAGCTTGAGCTTTCCAAAATAAACTCAGTAGTTTTGAGAAAAGAAAAGAGTTGCTTAAATATGAAGAGCTCTAAGAAAGAGAACTGGAGACCGAGAGAAATAATGGAATGAAAGGAATCAGGGGTTCCTACCAATTTGGCTACTGGGACCTAATGTTTCATTAAGTTTCTAAATTTGGTCCTGGAAGTATGAGCAGAATGAGGAAACTCTGTCCGTGGATGAACGCTGGTCCTTCTGACTTCCAGGTGTGAGTCAGAGGGTGAAAAAGGAGTGAATAACTTACATATCTGTCCAGATGACTGATGGTGGGGAAAAATCTCATTTTTCACAAATTATGGGCCTCTTTTTTTGCTGCTACGAATGCACAGAAGATTAAAGTGAAGTCTATATTTCACAAATGGGAGGACCAAATGATTTAAACCCTTTGTTATAATGACCTACTTTGGAGTGAAGAATCAATTTCTTTTACAGCAAGAATCTGTTAATTTAGGGAAAGGGGAAGAGGGAGGAAGCACATGAGCCAAGCATATAGAGAAAAGGAGGAAAATAGCTAAGAAGGTTGGGTGGAGTTTTTTTTATTCTATTTTTATATATCAAGAAATTTCAAAGTCATTTTGCATAGTGAAGAGAGGATAAACTTTGGATTCTGTTTTAAGTCCAGGCTCTGCCTCTTAGGGGGCTGTATTAGTTCCCTATGGCTGCTGTGACAAATTAGCACAAATTTAGTGGCTTAAAATGACAGATTTATTATATTACAGTTCTGGGGGTCAGAAAGAAGTCTGACGAAGATCCCACTGGGCTAAAATCAAGGTGTCAGCAGGGTCGTGTTCCTTCCCGAGGCTCCAGGGAAGAATCTGCCTCATTGTCTTTGCAGCCTCTCCAGCTGCCCACGTTCCTCAACTCTCGGCCTCCTTTCATCAACAAAGCCAGTAATGGCTAGGAGTTCCTTCATATCGCATTCTGTTGGTGTTGACTCTCCTTTTGCCTCCTGCTTCCACTTTTAGGGACCCTTGTGATGACATTGAGCACACCTAGATAATCCCGGATAATCTCCCTTTCTTGAGGTCAGCTGATTCCCCCATAAATCCACCTGCAAACTGCCTTTTCCATGTAACCTAACATATTCACAGTTTCTGGAGATTAGAACACAAACATTTTTGGGGAGCCATTCTGCCCACCACAGGTGCTGTGGGGCCTTGGCAACATAGTTAGTGACTGACCCTCAGCTTCCTCACCTATCAGATGGGAATAAACAAACTTGCCTCGTTGGCTTTCTGCAAAAATTAAATATTACATCTGTAACTCGTGTGAGAGTGGGCTCTTGATAAATAGTGCCTATCAGTATCATTATCTTAGTAAACTTACGGTTACTAAGAAGGCAACAATGTCTATAAAAGCTTTCCTTAATGACCTAAGTAGCCATTTGACAAGATATGTTGACATTCTATTTTAAGTCTTTTTTTTCCTTCCTTTTTTCATTATATCACTCTCTAGAATGTGTCTGGGAGGCCATCCTCAACTTAAGTACATCAGTGTGCTCCTGCAGCCTGGCACAGGACTGGCAGGAAATAAAAAACTTGGCTTTCTACCTAAGCCAAAGGGGTTTTTTCCACCTTTGCTTTTTGCACAGCACCCTGCCTGGAGTCAAGGGGAGCTAATAGAAAAGTTAAAGTAGTGTCTTAAGTGATTTGGCTTCTTCTGTCACATGAAACAACCGGATCTTTCTGGCAGGAGCCCCTTCAGATATCAGTACGTGCAAGGCACCCTAGTGACCAGCCTGGGCAAATGGCAGTCAGTGTCTTATGTTGTAAAGGTTGAAAGTTCTCAATTTTGGAAGATAAAAATAAGAGAATTGCCAAGAAAGGCACCTTGCTCCTCGCAGCATTACAGTGTTATAGCTATCAGACATTGCCTAATTATTATCCAAACATACTGAGCGAGCTCCCTGTTGGTGGAGCTAAGCATATTAGAAGTTCTTCCAGGTGCCCACCAATTAGCTAGACCCTTTACTTCACACCTGCAGAGACTGTAGGAAATTCAAGGCAGTTTTTCCAAGGAGCTAGCCAGGCATAAGACTCAGCTGAAGATGAAGAGAGAGCATTTGGAGGCACAGACAAGCTACAACTCATTCGGGATGAGAAATAAGGTATTTCTTCATGGTTACCATAAAGTCTGTGACCTCTAACAAGCACTTCCAGGTCAAATCAGTCTGTTCTCTACAAGCACAAATACTAGGCTGCACACACGAGCCACAGAACTCCAGGGATCTTAGCTCCCCACAGCTTCTCCACGGACTAGGAAGACCTTGTCTCCAAAATTATCTGTGCCCTGATCTCACCCCCTTGCTCATTCTGGAAGGTTCAGGGAATAGCACTACTAGATGGAAGCTGCATCTAGTATCTTGGGAACTGGAAAACTTCCAGGAGTGGCAAGGATAGTAATAGGCAGAGGCAGAGCCCTTGACCAAGCACTCATACAAACAGGCTCTCCTGCAGACAGCTGAGCCTGCCCCAGAAGAGGGAGAGGCAAAGATTCAAGGGCAACCAGAGGAGTTATTGGGCAACCATCCGTGCATCAAAGGACAAGGAGCTATCTCCCTCTGACACGTGTGTGGAAAAATGGAGCAGACGGAAAACCATAAATGTCAAAATGGTATAGCTCTATGCAATCACCGAGAGAGCTAATGGGGCTACAAAAAGAAACACACACACCCACACACATGTTCAGAGACAGAGTCTCATGAAATACAACTGAACGCTTCCTTATGAATTTTCATACTCCTCTGTGATCCATCACAGCAGATATTACACCCCCAGCTGTCATCCATCATGAAGAGCGCTACAGGCGGGCAGGGAGACACAGCACCGAGGGGATGGGTGGCTTCCACTCTCTGAGTTGCCTCCCCCACCCCTGCAAGCTATAAATCGGGAGCTCGCTAAGGAACCAAATGCACCCATGCCTGCGAGGGAGTGGGGGTGGCCAGGGCATCCCTGTTTGTCAGGGAATCCACCCGCACCACGTGTGCAAAGCTGGGCATGGAGAGGTGTCCCGAACAAAGTTCCATCTTCCTCCACACGCTGCTCTCACACCTGACAGGCCCTTGTAATCTACTTCCAGATTTTCCTGCTGAGGCTCCACTCAATGAAATAGGCACTGTCATTTTTTTTTAAGAAATTCTGGTTTGAGACCCCAATCTGATCCTTTCCTAGCCTACCAACCTAGGGACCCAGGAGGAGCTGTGGAAAAGAGTAAAAAAAGAGGAAAGAAAGGGGGAAGAAAGGCTGGGACAGATGAAAGAGAGACTGAATGCCACTGACACCTCCATATATACCATCTCATTTCATCCTTGCAACAACCTTCACAAGAGAGCTTTATTTACTCTCATTTTACAGATGGAAGAACTGAGACTCTGAGAGGTTACTTGGCTACGTAACAAGATTATTTCATGCTTGATTTAGTTTCTCAGAAGGCCCACTAAAGCTAAGGACCATAGGCTGTGGGTACCCCCCACATTCTCAAGAGGAGCCACAGGCCCCATCCCTGCAGGTCTTACTAAGAGGAGGCCACACCCATGCTTGGATCCCATGGTCACATTCAGCCTGTGTAAGCAGAGCCTGGAGCTTGTTGAAAAGGAGAACAGGTGTAAGAGTTGTCCATCCAACTGCGATTTCACCAGGATGAGGGGATTGAGGTTCCAGTCCTTGGCTGGAGGCTTACTGAGCCAAAGAAACTCATTAGCCCACCCTGGTGCATTCACAAGAGTAGGATGCAGTTTGACAAGGCTAGGGATAGTTGTTCCTGGGAGTTTGTGGGCTGACCAAACCTCCATGTTGTTGCTGCCTTAAGCCTAGAAATTCAGAGACTTCTGAAGGCAGTAGAATCCAGTCTGTTGTCCCAGCACATGGCACGGCCAGGATGTGTGGGCCTCCCATGGGCACAGTACAGTCTGAGAAGGGGAGCTGGTCTTATTTGTCTGCATGGACCCAAGAGGGTTTACTGGCAGGGCAAGAAGGCCCCAGCCCTAGGAAGTGATGGATTACCCCACTACAGACAAGACTTGAGGAGGGATTCAAGAGAACAGACTAGGATGTCATGCACTGCAGGGGTCCCCATTGGGTGTCTCTGATGGACCCATGGATGGCATGAAGGACCTGAGAGTTGCCAATGGTAGCCATGGAAAAACTGCAAATAGCCCCAGTGAGCTGGAGACTTTTACCTCTTTTTTTCTACACTTTGCTCCCCTTGCCCCAACTCTAGAGGGCCCAGAAGACAGGAAGGGGTAAAGAACAAAGAAAGTAGGGGACATAGGAAACCATGCCCACCTTCCCATTGCAGGGCTGCCCTGAGCTGGGGCCTGGTACCAATGAAGAAAGAAGATGGAGAAGAACAGAGACACTTTCAGCTACATGTGAGCTTCAAGTTTTAAAACAGACTGGACTAAAAATTTATGATGCCTGAAAAGGAGCTTTAATTGCCAAAATTAATTCTGACAACTGAAAGGCTGTCAATGAATAAAAGGCTTTGGGATCCTGGCATGAGAAAGTTGGGTTCCACACAGGTTGATAGAAGGTGGCGTTGGCAAAAAAATAGAAAAACAGTTTTTTCCAACTTGGACCCTATAAAAGTCAGCTCAGCCAATAGATTGATCATATTGAATATCATAGATGTTTGCAAAGTCAGAATTTGAACTTTCTTTTTTCAACTCCAAAGATTATTCTCATATTATGGGGATAGAAAATCAATGTCAGGACCAGGCGCGGTGGCTCATGCCTGTAATCCTAGCACTCTGGGAGGCTGCGGCGGGAGGATCGCTTGAGCTCAGGAGTTCAAGATCAGCCTGAGCAAGAGCGAGACCCTGTCTCTACTGAAAATAGAGAAATTAGCTAGGCACATGGTGCATGCCTGTAGTCCCAGCTACTTGGGAGGCTGAGACAAGAGGATCACTTAAGCCCAGAAGTCTGAGGTTGCAGTGAGCTATGATGACACTACTGCTCTCTACCTAGGGTGACAAAGCAAGACTCTGTCTCAAAAAACAAACAAACAAACAAAGTCAATGTCAGTTCAGGTTAAACTTAGAGTTAAACAGACACTTTGGAATCCCTTTTACCCTCAATTATCAGTGGCAGCATAAATCTGTTTCAGGAATTCAGGAAATCTGTTTAGGAATTCACGTAGGGATCTGTCAGGCACATCAGTCCAGTTCCATATGATTCTGTCCACCATTGTGTCAAAGGTGGTAGCAGGAGCACACTCCAGCTGACCGACTTAGTAGAAGACACCAAGAAGCGCGTACGAACAAAGATTCCCTCCTTCACCAAACTTGTATTAGGCTCCTCTGAGCACCTCTCTGCTAGGCCTGCACTCCAGCCTGCTTTTAGCAAGAATTCTTCTAAGTCACTTTGGCAAGAATCCCCCTACCCTTGGCTTTTCCTCTTAGCACTTTTCCATGTAATGAGCCCTTCACTGAGTGTATAAATCCCCAGCTGTTTTTGCTGTCTTCAGAGTTGAGCTCAGTCACTCTGCCCTGTTACAATAGTCTCTCCTCTACTGCGATAGACTTGAAGAAAATCCCCCTCGCCATCTTTAACAAGCTCCCGGTGAATGTGTTCTTTTTAACAGTACCGACTCCGGGAACCTTACTGACTTGAACAGTGTGGAAAGGTAATAAGAATAGCTACCTCTGTTCCATGTGTCTGTGGTTTTGCCAAGGCCGGTTTCTTTCACTGTTGCCAAGTACAGTTTTAATTTTCTCATTCTTTTTGGTTGTCTGAATTAAAGGAAAAGAGGGAAAAGATTTGAAAAACAAAGAGAAAACATTTTTAAAATATTACAAATACACTGAGGGGAAAGGACCTATTAGTATGTGTGACAAAGAACGGCCCTGCATTAAAGGCTGGGGAGGAGGAGAAAAGGAAGGGGTGGGGGAGAGAGAAGAGAAAGGAAGAGGGTTTAGCCAAGTCAGACTTATGTACTAAATGTTATAGCTTTATAAATTCCCAGAAGTGCAAAAAAGATCTCAGTGTATATAATGCTTTAAAAAAGTCACAGAAGGAAAAAGGAAATGAATTCAACTCGCTTGCTTTCGGGCTGCCTTTAAAAGAAAAAAAAAAAGAGGCAGATAAATGCTGCTAACAGAGCTCTTTGCAATGTTTCAAAATGAATAAATAAAACCTTCCCTGCCAACTTTTTTTTATTATTATGTCTGTCTCTGACTTTTTAAATGCTTTCCTTAAAAATGTTTTCATGCTTCCTTTTCCCTGAACGTTTTACAGTTCGCCTTCTTAAATTTCACTGGAGACCTGCAAATCAAGTTGCATCTTGCTGATTTGATAGCTGCTTTTACGCAGCCCAGCGGAAGGCAATGCCTTAGCATCACTCTTGCTGGGAAGAGAGTTTATTAGCAAGGCCTCCCCTGCTTGGTTGGCAGGAGGACGTGCTAGGAAGGCCAGACGAGGCTCGGTCCAGCCCAGGGGCCAGCCAGCAGGTGTCTGGATCAGACAAGCAAGCCACTCAGCAGTGACCTTCAGTCTCATAGCGACAACAAAGAAAATCACCTCTTTCCCCAAACATCATTAGAGACCCTTGCTTCCCCACCCTGGCTGGGAGAGGGGAAGGGAAAGTGGGCAGAAGCAAGAGAAGAAAAATCCTTGTTTTGCAATCCTAGTAATTAGTCCTAGAGGATTTCTCCAACTGCTACTGCTGGCAGGAAGTCCTGGAAAGTGGCGGTGGCGTCAGGCTTGCTGCACCGGCCACTGCGGTGCTGGCTCCCTACTTGAAATTCAAATGAGAGCTGCTCTGACCTTTCCTGTCACATATTTTATTTCAGAGACAGTTTACAAGGCCTCTCCACCATGCAGGTCATGTTTTAGTTTAAACAGAAATACTCTCGTAGGTGTTAGATGCGAGTTAATGATTACACTGAAATCGTTCTAATTAGGCTCTGTTGTTACATGCTGCCCTTTGGGGGCTGCCGCTGTTGTCACATAAAGTATTTTGTAGAAAAATAATTGGTCCGAGATCTCGTCCTCCCTCTTTCATATACACATCTCCTCTCTCCCTCTTTTTTTTTTTTTTTTTTTTTAATAATTATTGATCTTGCAGCACTTGATCAGGAAGATCATTCTCCTCCCGGTTCCTATGAACCTTCAGGAAGACATTAAACTGTCAGCCGCAGCTGAGAGGGAGGTAACCTCCGCCAGTTCAGGCCAGCATCACTTCATCAGAGGGGAAATGAGGACGAGGCTCCCAGTAGGGCTCCTCCAAAGCATCCTTACGTTTCGTTTCGTTCTGTCTTGTTTCGGAAGGAGCCCCCAGAAGGAATAGTTGACATATTCTGGGAGTCTTGTCACCTTCCTGGGCCGTGTGCTGTGTGGGGTGGGCAGTGCTCATTTCTCTGTAGGGCTATTTCTGTGTCATTTACCTACATCTGTACGTAGACGCCAGGCACAGTGCACTCTGGAGCAATTTTCAATCTTGTTACTGCTAGGATGAGCCAATATTGACTTTTTTTTTCTTTCTCTCAACTCGTCTTTGTTTTTTTCTCATTTATCCTCAATAATTGACCCAACTGCCTTATAGAAAAGGCACTTAAGCAATTTAAGGGCACATACTTAACACTGGAGAAAGAGGAAACAAAGTAGGGGAACACTGACACGGCCTATCCTGAAGAACGGACAATACTGATGAAGATGAGATGGACCACCACTTGGAGAAAAAAAGCACTTTTTCCCCCCTAAACTTCTGACAGTTAACAGGTTGGCTGAAGAGCTGAAAGGAGCAAGGATAAGGCTTCGAATGAAGGGGCAACGATTCAAACTGAGACGAGTATGCTAACCTAATATCCCAGGCAGGATGGAAGGGTGCTTAACACCCTCTTCTATAATTGAGAGACTTCATTGCACTTTTTAAGGTTGCTTCCGTCTTACAAGCTTTGAAAGAAATTATTCCAAGGCCAACCTGTCTCAGCCACTTTAAATCCACATCAAGTGTCATCCGAGAATTCAGAAAATTTAAAAAAAAATAAAAGATTTTGCAGCAAAAAGCTGTTTGAAGCAGGTTGGCAAAAAAATTTACTCACCCCAAGAACAAAAAAAAACAAAAGTATAAAGAATCAACAAAATTATACAAGCATTGCTACTGTTTACCTATCTTAAAAATTCAGTATCTCTAGGATTTGCTGTCTGGCTCAACAATCCTTGCGACTCAAAGTGTGGCTCACAGAGCAGCAGTGCTGGCTTTCCCCAGGAGCGTTAGGAATGCAGAATCCCAGGCCCCCACCCAGACCTGCAGGGTCAGGATTGTCACTTTAACAAAGGCCCAGGTGATTCACGTGCACGTTCAGTCTGACAGGCCCTGTTTTACCACATTCTTACCTTCAGAATGTCTTCCTCCCCACAGAAGGATTCCCTGACTCTGTCACTTGTATGCTGTGAAATCCATCTTGGGTCTCACACCAACACAGGAAGAAACGTGAGCTCCGTCTCCTGGCTCAGTTTCCCGAAGAAGTTGAAAAGAATAAAACAGAGACATTAGTTGGGCTGTCAAGAAAAAGAGCAGTAATGAAAACTTTCTTGAGAAATATGTCGTTGCAATGTTTTGCTTTATTTTCTTTTGGCGTGGGGGGGGCGGGGCAGGGACAGTATTCAAGGAGCCTTGAATCCCTTGGAAGAAAGTCATAAAAATTAAAATACTGAGTTAGAGAGACCTCATGTTCTTTTTATCTTCACTTAAGAGCTAAAGTGAGTTATCAGTCCACAAAAACCCTTGTTATATGAATAAACATTCTGCCAGCGATGCTAAGAATTCAATTAATGTTCTATGCAAGTATGAATGGACTAGTTTCTCATTGGTTTATTAGCTTGCCCCTTGTTAGGATCTAGTTTTAGAGGCTTGTTTTCTTTGGTATGTTTTAAATAAAAAAATTTTCAGCCAGTATATACATACACACCCACCATATACATACAAATATATTCACACATATAAACTGTGTGTGTGTGTACACTATCTGAATTGTTTAGAACAAGTATTATATATATATTCACACGCATCTCTATATGTACATGTATATATACCGTGTCTATCTATGTATATACGATAAAGACCTTTGCTATCTCTTCTAAACAATTAAAACTAAGTTTATTTCATGACCCCCACTAACCCTAGACTGCAGCCTGGCAGCCTCATGCCTGCCAAAACCTCCGACTGCAGTGTTTGTTGCTAACACCTTTGTCACTGCCTAAACAAGGCATCAATAATTAAATTCCCATTTATAAAAAGAGGAAATTATTCATGCCATCAGCACTCCCCATCAATAACGGGAGGAAACCTAACTATCTCATTACCCCATCACACTGTGTGCAAACAGAACTGCCCGTTGTTGACAATAAATATTTGATAAGTGAGGAAACAGGAAGGATAAACCAAGGATGCAGCACAGAGCGACAGAGTTGCCAGGGCACGTGGCCCCGGTGGTTGTGGTTTGCCTCCCAGGTCATCCCTGAGATCGCCTCCCGGATCAGCAGCGAAATGACCACAGCCGAGTGGAAAGCAGGCCCTCCGCCTGCCTATGAGTCACACAGCCTTGCTTCCTTTATTCATGTCTAAAAATAAAACATGACAAACCTCGATTCTCTCTTTTCCTCCTTTGCTTTTTCGATAAATTCCTAGAGAAGTTTCTCGATCAATGTTTTAAAATAAGCCATTGGGTCTGAAACATTCTACTGTGCCTCAACCTCCTGCCTGGAAGTCCAGTGGAAACCGTGCTGGTCCATGAGGTGGGAGCTCTAGCTCCAGGCCCGGCTTTCCCGTGGTCCTACTGTGAAGACACAGGGAAGCTGCTTTGCCTCTCTGTGCCTCAGTTTCCTCACGTCGGAATTAATTTTGGAAGAGCTGATTTCTCTTTCAGCTCTTAAAAACAAAATGTTTCTTTTCATGGAAAATCTTTCCCCCATAATAAAAAACAAAATACAAGAAAATCACAAGTGACCCAAAAGTAGCGAGGCCGTATAATTTTAAGTTTGGTACTGACTTTGCTGCTGACCTCAGAGGAATAGTAACTCCAGCCCCCATGTTCCTCTACTCCACTGAATAGAGATGATGCTGATTATTTTCTTTTGCAAGGTTGTTTTCTGTTCCTACACACCATCTATCCTCCACCCTTCTCGGTCCTTCTTGGCATCTCTAGGCGCTGACCCTGCAGATAGCATCACTCATGTTCCCTTCTTTTCTGGCTTCCTGTTTGACTGGGCCAATGGAAGGCTCTGGCAAGAGATTGGAAGGCAGGAGTTGAGAGATGCTAGGATATTTCCTTGCCACTCACTCCCCGTTTCTGCAACCCTTCTGTGACAGCAGTTGTGTCTTTCCCCAGCTACAGCTCCCCCAGATGGCCCCTTGCCACAGCTCCTGTTTTCACTGAGCTCTGGAAACCTCTTTCCTCCCTTGCTCCCTTAGCCCTGGGCATAGCAACAGCTTCCACCGTAGCCACCTCTGCTCACGTCTCTGTAAGAAGTCCTTTCCATAAAGCCCTCTATTGGATCTCTCTGAGTTTAGTTCCATTTCATAACAAAACTATGAGAGAAATTTAGGTTAAATAATAAGAATAAGCAATTTAAAAATAGGTATTGTATTAGTTTGCTAGGGCTACCATAACAAACTACCACAGACTGGTGGCTAAAACGGTAAAAATTTAGTTTCTCATGGGTTCTGGAGTGTAGAAGTCCAAGATCAAGGTATTAGTAGGGTGGCTTCTTCTGCAGTCTCTCTCCTTGACTTGTAGATCCAGCTGGTCCCTGTGTCACCACAAGGTCTCTCCTCTGTGTCTGTGTCCTAACTTCCTCTTCTTGAAAGGACACCAGTCAGATTGGATTAGGGTCCACTCTAATGACCTAATTTTAACTTAATTACCCTTTAAGGACTCTAACATTCTGGTTAGGATTTCAACATATTAATTTGGGAAGGGACACAACTCAACCCAAACAGGTACTTTCAACATAATTAAACCACAAGTTTTCACGAATGAAAATTGGCTATGTTTCTAGCATATTCTTCAAGTGAGGTCTCCCAGATCATAAAACCAAACCACAACTAGTGTCATGCTATCAACAGGGTATTTGGCACCAGAAATGGACTCCAACCAAACACTGGTCACACTGCAGTGCTGTCTTTACCCACCTCAACCAGAGGAAACTCTGGCCCGATGGGAACCGGCTGTGGTGAAAAAGGTTAATTGGGAAGCAGAAGATGGGGGCTGCGAGCTGAGTGGCCTGCCACTCAGGGTTTCAGATGTGCCACGTCTGCATTCATAAAACAATAATCAGTCCTGCCATTTCATGAGATTATCAAAGGGACCAAAGGAGATAGACGTAAAAGTCCCTTGCAATCTTAAAATATTGTCCTATACAAATAATAGAATTGCCTTAAGTTTAACGGTACAACAGTATATTCTGTTTTTCAGAGTATTAAGGGTTTGAAGACAATAAGCCCTTTGAAAGTAGGAAACATTTGTCATACATTAATTTATTTCTTTCACAGCTCCCAGCTGGGCACACAGTGGGTTTTCTATAACTATTAGCTGCATTAAAGTTTCAGGTGTGCAGTGTTTCTCCAACTGCGTTTTAATGAAAAAGCAAAATGTTAAACAAAGACACCCATTTCTGAAAGATGAAACTGGAAGCATCTATTAGTTTACCCATTATGTTGAGCTTATGAGAATTTCCCAACATTTTCACCAATATCTTTTTGTAATTAAAACACATCAACACATTTAGAATGCATTCAGGAAAACATTTATCAGTATTACTTCAAGGGGCCATCAGATACGGTGCATGATTCCTGACTGATGATGGGAGAGCTTCTTCAGTTTCCTGGCATGGTGGTCCTCCCTTATTCATGGCAGATATGTTCCAAGACCCTCAGTGGAAGCCTGAAACCTTGAACAGTGCTGAACCATATATGTAGTATGTTTGTTTCTATAAATAAATACCTGTGATAAAGTTTAATTTATAAATTAGTCACAGAAAGAGATTAACAACAATAACTAATAATAAAATACAACAATTATAACAACATACTGTAATAGAAGTTACGTGAATATGGTCTTTCTCTCAAAATATCTTCTTGTACTGTACTCATCCTTTTGGTGATGATGTAAGGTGATAAAATGCCTACAAGATGAGATGAAGTGAATGATATAGGCACTGTGACATAACATTTAAAACTTATGAATTGGTTATTTCTGAACATTTCCATTTAATATTTTCAGACCACAGTTAACCTCAGGTAACTGAAACCGTAGAGAGTGAAACTGCAGATAAGAGGGTACTATTGTACTTACATGGAACCTTTAATGTAACTGGAATTTTTACCCAATAACAGCTCCATCCCTAATCAACATACCATGGCTCTGTGCCTCCTCGGAAATTTTATTTTAAGGCAAACTGAGTTTTGCATCATTTTTACATTATATTAAGTGATACTGATTGCTGGAATCCTAATTCTTCCTCAAATTCGTGAATGCTAGAAAGTATAATAAGAAATACTAAGGAAGTCTAGCTGGAAGTAGGAAGTATCAGATGATGAGTAATGGTAATTATAAATTGGGATTTTTTTACTTTAAAGAAATACTTCCTTGTGTCTTTTGACCTTCCCTTGATCTCTTTCAATAAATCCCTCAATTTCAATTCAATATCACTCACTCAGATCATTATAATAGATGGTCTTTCCTTGAGTTAGGGTTGGTAGGTTTTCTCTAATTTAGTTATATCATGATTAAAAGTATGATTTTAATTGAAATAGAACTGTGATGTACGTTTCATAATTTACATAGTTGCTTTCTTATTCATAACCACTTCCTATTATATAACATTCCTGCAACATTATTACAAATCCAGAGAGAGGGAGAGAGAGGATTATGGGGAGTTAAATAATCTCCAAAGTTTCCATTTCAGATGCTATCTATTATACTACCAGAAATAAAGAGGAACTAGGAAAAGCTAAGAGAAAAGGAAAGGAGAAATGAAAACAGCAGATGTTTCAATGGGAACAACAAGAAGAGTGTTTTTCCTGTGCTTGGACAGGAGGATATGGAGATGAACGTGAGGGCAGGACCCAACAGGGTGTGGGCCCCGAAGTCAGACGACCTGGCTTCATGCTGGCTCTGCCACTTCCTAGCTGTGTCAATGTGGGTACACTCCCAACCCCTCTGTGCCTCCATTGTCTCTTTTATATTAATAAGAGCAGGATAATACAAATATCTACCTCTTACGGTTGTTCCGGGAATCAAAAGAACTAACTAATGTAAAAGACTTAGAGCTGAGCTTGGTGAATAATACCTGAATAAATATTAGCTGCTATTGTGATCATTGTTGTCATCATTGTTACAAATATATTCAGTCCTCCTTAAGTTAAAATTTTGCCACTGGTTAAGATATTTCCAAAAGTGTCAACATCTGAGTCAAATGTAGGCGACGTATATTCCAGTCCTTTTGTGAGGTAAGAGGGATGGACTGGTCTGGCCCTTCCCAGCTCTCACATTCAATGCTTCCATGAAGTCATCAGACCTGCCAAGACCTTAGGCTACATATATTCTAGAACAGGAAGGAACCTGGAAAAGAGTAGTGTCGATTTCACATATTTTGTGATGAAAAGACAAACAGAGAGATTAGCTCTGGCTGGATTTCTTGCACTGGTCTGTGTGTCAGGCAGGGGGCTAGAGTGGGGCCCCCTGTCCTTGCCACTCCTGAGCAAGGACAGGCTCCTCCTCATTACACACCCAGCCTGTGTTGCCACAACCCACCCACCTCCTTATTTTATGTATTCCTTAGCGCAAGATTCTAAAAATTAATCTATGCATGGCTAGATAGAAAAATGATCTGGAAGACCAAAATGTGCATTTCTTGAGGGCCAGAACCTTATCTTAACCTTTTCTTGTTTCTTTCAGAAAACCTAGCACTTTGCCTCACACATAGCAGGTCTTGAAAAAAAAAATCTTGTTTAAAAATATTGACTTTGTTCAATTTGCAATGACATATCTACCATCATTCTTTCCTCCCACTTTGCATGATTTGACAGATGGGCATAAAGAAAAGATCATGAAAAGAAATAGTTCATAATAAAAATTTTAAATTCCTTTTTATTTCAGAACTCCTATCATATTCCTTATGCCCATATGTCAAAAAAGTAGATATTAGTTTCCTGAGGGGCCACTACAGGGGCACACTCTGACATTCCGCAAATGTCCTTCTACCAGCATGCATCACCAGCTGCTCACTTTCCACTTTGGAAAATACTCCACTAGCACGTCTTAGTCCGTTTGGGCTGATATAACAAAACACCATAAACTGGGTAACTAAACAACAGAAATTTATTTCTCATAATTCTGGAGGCTAAAAAGTCCAGGATCAAGGCACTAGCAGATTCAGTGTCCGGTGAGGGCACCCTCTCTGGTTCACCGATGGCACCTTCCTGCTGTGTCCCTCACATGGTGGAAGGGAGAGCGCTGGTCTCTGCATCTGTTTATAAACTCACAGATCCCATTCACGATGGCTCCACCCTCATGACCTAATCACCTCCCAAAGGCCTTACCATTACATTGAGAATTAGGTTTCAACATGTGAATTTTAGGGGGACATAAGCATTCAGTCCATAGCAATACACATACAATTACTTTGTCAAATCAAAAGACGTTTTTTGTTTCAAATTAAATGCAAATTTTGGATGACTGCCAAATCCTATTTATCAATGTAACAAATAATATTTACCAATTGCTTCATTTCTCTAAATTGTTTTCCATCCTGAGGACATGTTGTTTGCATCTTAATTTAGCACTAATTTTTCTACACTTGAAACTTCTCCCATGTGTTTTACCTTGTTCCTGCATCTGACAAAAGTAAACACCATCTCAGACAGCTCTGGCAACTTGCTAAAACAATGGATTAGTGCATCCTGCCTTAGGCAAAGTCTTTCTTTCTGCCCTTTAGGGATTGCACAGCTATCAGATGTAATTTTGATTCTTGATATTTTAGCAATCATGCATGGGACTTCTTTAGGCAAGTGAGACTGAAATATCCTCTGACAACATGTTGGAACATGTCCCAGTCAAGGACAAACCACAGTTGCCTCCCTGTAATATGAAGAATGCTGAAAAGGAAGGTATCCATGGATGAAGAAGAAAAGAGAGAATCAACTCGGAATTCAGACTTTAGTCTGGGTCATGGTAAATCTTCTACCAATTATAGCTTCAGTTTTTTTTGTTTCCATGTTTACTGCAACCAGGGCATCAAAGACCAGAAAACAAGAAAGCATTTGAGACAAGTAGAGATGACAATGAGATCTTAAAACCAAATCAACTCCTCCTTCATGCAGACAATAAATAAGTTTTGTGCCTCTTGAGCAGACAAGCCACCCCGAGGATGGCTCCAAATTAAGATCTTCATGTGCGATCAGGTGAGCCACATTAAGGAGACAGCAAGTGGTAACTCTGGTGACAAAGACTCCTTTGAGCAAAACTTTGGTCAGGTTCTTCTGAATCCTCTGCTTGACTAGGATCTGCTTGATCTTGGGCTTCCCTTCCTAAACTTGCAGAACCCAGTTTGAATATGAATTCTGCTAAGTTAGTTTAGGGAAAATCCCCTACCTTTGGTATCTGCCCACCTTTGTTATCCTATCACCCCCGCTTGCCTTCAGCAATAATTCTATTAAGTCATTTTAGCCAGAAACCCCTATCCTTGATATTTTTCTTCTCAGTAATTTTCCATCCACTGACACCATGTTGTCTCTTGATTATAAATGCCTACTTATCCTTATTGGAGTTGGGTCCAATCTCCCATTGCAAGACTCCACTGCAGGGGTCTCTGTACCTATTACCATGCCCTGTCCTGCCTTTGAATTAAGTCTTCCTTACCATGTTTAGGAAGTACCATGAATAACTTTTTTAACATTTGGATTGGGAAGGGGGATGTCAAAAATCAGACTGGTTGCTCCTCTAATCAAATTCCCCTCTCTACTTTTATCTTACTCCTCAGCTTGATGAGCTTCAGGGCACCCCATCTCACAGACCCGCAATCAATCAGCTCAGTGTTTCCAACATTAGTGTGCATCAGACTCCCCTGTGGAGCTCACTCAAAATCCCCATCCTCAGAAGGTTGGGGTGCTGAGCGCCTGAGCATCTGTGTTTTTAATAAACCTCCTATGTGAATCCAACATGGATGTAGTTCATCTTACATAGACAAAAACTGGTGACAACAGATGTTGAGCACAGTGTCCCAGGCCACATAGTAAATACTAATGCTCATTAGGTATAGAGCTGGGCTTGGCTCTAGTCCCTTCTTGATATCCTGGTGGCAGTAATGAGCCTCCACTTCTTACAGCACAAATAGTCAATGCCTCTGCCTGACTTTCTAGGTCCTTCTTAATACAACACCTTGCGATTAGACTCTCTCCAGTCACCCTCGTCCCATCTCCCTGGGCACCGTCTACTTTAGCCAAGCAGCCCTCCATGCTCATATGTTGTTATCTTCACATGGAATACCCTCTATTCTCTATCCCAGCAATTACTCCACCAATTTCTCAACTTTCTGCCTAATTCCCACTGCTTCCTTGAAGCCTTACATGACCGTTCTACCTTCTCTCCTCTTTCCTTTAATCACACTTCAGTCCTTATTGCACAGCTTGGCCATTAACTATATATTCTTATATAGTTGTTATGATGATTAATTTTATGTGTCAGCTTGACCGAGCCCTGGGATGCCCAGATAGCTGGTTAAACATTATTTCTGGGTGTGTCTGTGAGGGTGATTCTGGAAGAGAATAGTATTCAGATTGGTGGACTGAGGAAAGCAGATGGACCTCCTCAGTGCAGCTGGCTGTGACCCAATTCATCGAGTGCCTGAATAGAACAAAAAGGTGGAGGAAGTTTGAATTCGCTCTCTGCCTGACTGACTGAGCTAGGGCATCAATCTTCTTCTGCCATTGGTGCTCCTGGTTCTCAGGCTTCAAACCTGGACTGGGATCTATACCACCGGCCCTCCAGCCCTTAGGCTTAGAACTGAACTACCAGCTTTCCTGGATCCCCAGTTTTCAGGCAGCAGATCATGGGACCTCTCAGTACCCATAATCGTGTAAACCAGTATCTTATTAAATCTACATCTATCTATCCTGTGGATACATATCCATATGTATCTCCACCATATTGGCTCCAATTCTCTGGAGAACCCTCACTAAAATGCTTTTGTTTCTTTTTATATTATTTATATTATTTCTTTTAATTTTTATATTTTAATTTAATTTTGTGTCTTGTTTCTTATATAAAATAGTTTCTTATAAAAGAAATTATTTCTTATAAAATAATTCTTTTAATTATTTTGCCCAACTATAATAGCTGGTGAGTTTCCAAAGTCAGGGCTCATCCTCTACATTTTTTCAGTATTTCTCACTGCCCCTAGCAAAGTGTTAAACATATAGTGGGAAATCAATAGATATTTTCAGGTGTCTTGTTATTATTCTGCTGCCATTATGTTGCCAACTGACATGTGTTTGTCCTGTTTTTAAGATGTAACCTCTTTAAATGAAGTTTTATTGTTACTATTATTATTAGCTTGAGAATCACAGGCTGTCAGGCACTTGGATATAAACCAAAGTTCATAAACTGCCAGTTTTACAACATATTTTGTTTGTCCTCCAAAATGATTTTCAAAATCAACCATTATTTCAAAATTAGGACATTTCACATAAAATATGAACTTCAAACCTCTTTTAGGAAATAGAAAACCTGGGAATTCTGTGCTCACATTCCTGCAGGTCAGAGATTGCCTTGGGCTAAGTAAAACCAGCTGCCTCCTTTAGACAGGAATTGTGAGGTCCAATTTGCCACAGTTACCCCACTTCCTGTAGTGTTCCCAACACCAAAAGTGAGAGTCAGGAGTCATATTGCATCATGCTTGACTGCTGTTTTATATCTAGCAGGAAAACAGTTGCTGGGACTATCACTCTATCAAAGGAGAGAAATCAAAAGATATACCAAAAAGGCTGCTCATTTAAAAAAAAAATCAGAGAGAACATATGCCTTTGTAAAAGCAAGGAATATGCTTATATGTTTAACGTGCAAACTAAGCAACTCTGTATCTTTTTTCTCATGCCCTGCCTGCCTCAGTCACTCATATGGGGTATCAAGGTTACTGACATTTGACATAGGCCCTAGGTGAATGATTGGCCTAGCCATAACATATTGATAAGGTAGGCTAAGCTAGATTGCTGTTGCCATAAGAAAAGGCCCAATAACAACGAATCTTACCTCTTATTTATCCAACATGTCCACTAAGAGCATGGGGCACTGATCCAGGTCTCTTCATTCTTACTGATACAGCTATCACTATTTTGAATATTACCAGTCATAATGATAAGCAGAATAGAGCTCAACTAAATGCTCCAATGTGAAAATGATATATATCACTTCTACTCACAATTTATTGGCCAAAATTAGTCATATGGCCTCAACTCAACCACAAGGAAACAAAATCCCACCTTGTGCCTGAGGCCAAAGGGCTGGAAATAAGTGATGAGCAGCACTGATGACTGACCCATGTAGCCAGCAGTACCCTGACCCTGAGAAGGCTAAACCTTCCCCTAGAGCATGGGGACCAGCCATCAGTGGTCATTTTTTTGATGTGTTGCTTTGATCCTCAGCTGGATGGCTAGGGTCCAGCAAAGCTTTCATTTAAAGCCTTTGCACAAAGAAGAGCTCCACTTTGTCCTTACATTCGAGGATTCCTAAAGAAATGTAAGAGAACTGAATAATTCTTCAAATCTGTGGCAGGAGTCCCTACACATCTTAGCGATCAATATCACATCAATAAGAAGGATGCTCTCCCTATTAGTTCAAGCCACACTATCATATGTGCAGCTATGAAGACACTAACTGATAAGAAAGTCAAGATTTCCAAGCCATAGGGGTAAGAATTTTATCGAGAAGAGTGTAATTAGTTCAGGTGGGAAGCAAGATGAGAGGAACCACATAAGCTCACTGTGCAAAAACCATGTCTAATTCAACATTTTGTGTGGCACCTTGCATATTATGGCTTTAAACTTTTAACAACTTTAATAACATCCTTGAACCTTATTCTTCTCTGACAGGCACATCATAAAAGACAACTTTAAAAGTGATGCTAGAAAAACTACACTTAGTGTTATTTCTGGCAAGTATATGTGTACTACTTGTAATGTATAAAAAGTACTCATTTAATTTGCCTTTTCAATATCACAATGAAAAAAAATCACAATCGAGGAATAGGATTGAATCATTGAAGCCCATAATAAGGCCTGATCATTCAGAGTATCCATGTGAACATCTCTGCATCCATCATCAGAAATCAGCACACTCTCTGGGACATACTCAGCAAGCCTACTTAGCTCCTCTTTTTTCACAGTGTTGAAAATATTCACATACTCTTTTCCACATGCATTGACATTTCTCCCATAGTCTTCTAGTGTGGGGAGAAAACATTTTAATCAGAGCTCAACTTATCATAAAGAATAATGAATGCTTTTAAAAAGCATAGATAAAGATAGCTGTACAAATAAACTAGGAATTTCATAAATTGCTACCTGCTGAAAGCACACAATGAGGGCCCTGTCATGGAATCACAGTGAGATAATAACAGTTTTATTTAATAAAATTTGGTGACCAATTGAACACATATATTAAGAATTATGCAATAAGGATGTGTTTTTGTATACTTCCTGCCAGCCACTCTGTCAGACATTGAGACTGTATTCCCAGCAAGCCAAGCTGGAAGATTCCCAGTCAACAGCAAGGTATCTTTATGTCTGTACTAAAAAGACCAATTTGGCCATTTAGTCACTCTTAGTGCATGGCTCACACGGGCAAGACATCTGAAGATTTCAAAGTTTGGCTTATGATTAACATAACTGTCACAAAAGCAAAGAAAAAAATGTTTTATATGAATTCTTTTAAAATTGGAAGCTAGATATGTGTCCTAAGAAGGTGCAAGAAATAAAAACAAGAGGACAAAATGTAGATGGCCACTTTAGAGCCAAGAAAACCTCCATTGCTAATATCATGCAAAAATACTTCTTGAAATCACACACACCTAACAACAAAACACAGATGAAGATCCCAGAACATGCAGAATATTCTGGGATCACTCTGAGATTTTAAAGGACTTGATATGCCATTGCAATGGCCCCATTCTGCCATCACACAGCCACATCAGGCTTCCAGAGAGCTTCAGCGTGTGACGTCCCAAACCACTGTAACAATCCCAGAAGAGTCCAAAGGATGATACAGACAGACAAGTTTTTAAGCTCAATGATTTGGAACCATCGTGACATGTGGGGCCCCATGAGTAAGTCTAGCAGGGAGAAGGTGGGGAATAAAGGGAGATTGTGAGGCATTGGAGTGTCCCCTGGCACAAAAAGTTGATGCCCAATTAGATTTAGAAAAAGTGACAAAGAGTTGATGCCCAATTAGGTTTAGAAAAAGCTCTTCTCTGTAAACCTCAATTACCTGTGATGCCTTATGACATTCAGCATTTACAAAGTATAATTACACAATAGTGTCTGACATTTAACGTCTATGGATAATTTAAAAGACTTCTACTTCAAAAAGGCTGCTCGTGAGCAACAGTAATCACTTCAATTAGCTTGGCACCATTACAATGTAACAAGACCATTTGACTGCCTATTAGAACCAGCCAAGCTCTTCAAGTGTGTTAATTTAGCAGTCATTGCTAATTTCTGGGCTTTGCTACATTTGCATAGGAAAACATAGCCCTTTAAGCAGGAGAGGAAGTTTCATTCGTGAACTGGCTTCCTATTCTTAGAGGGGCTTTTTATATTTTCACATAAAAATCAGAAATATATTCAAAACGTGGGCATCTTTAAATAGTATTGGGTAAGATAAGACTCTTACCAAATTTAAGCAAGATACTGGTTCTCTCAGTTTCATTTCATATATATGTGTGTGTGTGTATATACGTACACACACAGATAGAAGTATATATATAAACATATATAAGAAATATATAATAGCCAACATGTAACATATATTGGATATTATAAATTTATTGCATATTATAATATTCAATATCATAAAAATATGTTTTATCCAACATATAATACATACTTTGTAATGTACTTAAAGTAAACTAGGCAAAATTGTAGTTGGAAAAAAGCAAAGGCTTCTGTCTCAAAAAATGTCTTCAATGGCCAACCAATCCACTAGAACTAGAATTACGGGTATATAACAATCTCCTTTACTATTTCATTATTATTTTTGTTGCTGTTATGCTTATTATTGAGAGCACCTTGCATAAATGAATTAGGCTTTGTTTAAATCATATTCTTCTACATGGATGTTGCCTCTTACCACAAAGAATTTCTATTTTGCAGAGGAGAAAATTTACGCACTGAGTTGCAGTATACAGAGTGATGTGCAGGCACAACACACACATACATATACACACACACCCCTAAAGATTATAACATAGAACTTTTAGCTTAAATGTCAATAACAATGCATTTAACATATTTCATAGCTGAGCACTATTAACTACTAAATGCTTATGAGCAGAAAATCTAAAATAACTTGAAATGGTCTGGACTTCTGGTCTAGTGTTCTGTTGCCAGGATGCAATAATCTTTTCCTAACTAGGGTCCTCCTGACTTGCTATATAGTTTGGATGTGGTTTGTCCCCACCAAAACTCATGTTGAAATTTGATCTCCAGTGTGGCCATGTTGGGAAGTGGAGCCTAGTGGAAGGTGTTGGACTAAAACATGACTCTGATCTCTTTGATCTAAATTTACTTATCACTATTTAGCTATTTATTTAGGAAGGTATATTACATTCCTAAGTTACAATTTCTTCTATTGAAAAAACTTCAAAGATTCAACTTTTTAAAATGAAATATAATTCACATACTATAAAATGTAGAATTCGGTGGTTTTTATGATATTCACAAAGTTGTGCAACTATCACCACTATCTAATTCCAACACTTTTATCACCCAGGAAAGAAAGTCTATACCAATTAGCAGTCATTCCCATTACCCTCTCCCCCAGGCCCTGATCAAATCTATTTTCTGTCTCTGTGGATTTGCCCATTCTTTATTTGTATGAATAGAATCATACATCATGTGGACTCTTCTGTCTTGCTTCTATCATGTAGCATAATGGTTTCAGAGTTCATCTAAGTTGCACCATGTATAAGTAAGTACTTTGTTCACTTTTGATGACTGAATAATATTTCAGTCATTAAATTGTCAATTGTATGCATATACACTACATTTTGTTTATCCATTTATCAGTCAATGGACATTTGGTTTATGTCCACTTTTTTGTGTCTTTTATGAAGAATTCTGCTATTTAACATTTGTATACAGGTTTCTGTGGGAACATATGCTTTTATTTTTCTTGCATATTACCTTAGAGTGGATTTGCTAGGTAACATGATAGCTCCATTTTTAACTATTTGAGGAACTGCCAAACTCTTTTCCAAATTGCACCATTTTACATTCTCCCTAACAATGTAGGAGGGTTCCAAATTCTCTACATCCTTGAGCACACTTGTTATTGTCCATCTTTTATATCATGGTATCCTAGTGAGTATGAAATAGTGGTTTCTCACCACGATTTTGCTTTGCATTTTCTTACTGCTTAATGATGTTGAACATTTTTCCATGTGCTTATTGGTCATTTGTATATCTTCTTTGAAGAAATGTTTAGACTCTTTTCTCATTTTTAAATTGGGTTATCTTTATATTGCTTACTTGTAAGAATTCTTTAAATATTCTTGATACTAAAACTTTATAAGATATATGATTTGCAAATATTTCCTTTAATTCTGTGGGCTGTCTTTTCACTTTCTTAATAAAATTCTTTAAAGCACAGTTTTTAACATTGATGAAGTTCAATTTATCTATTTTTTCATTGGTAGCTTCTGCTTTATTTAAAAAACTATCTGATCCAACTGTCTAAAAAACTGTCTGATCCAATTATGAGTTACACCTGTGTGTTCTCAGGAAAGTTTTATAACTTTGGTTCTTATATTTAGGTCTTTGGATCTATTTTATATATGATATGAAGGAGAGATTCAAATTCATCTGTTTACATATGGACATCTACTCTCCCAGCATCGTATATTGAAAAGACTATTCTTTCCCCATTGACTTGTCTTTGAATCCTTGTAAAAAATCAATTATCTGTAAGTATATGGGTTCATTTTCAGATGCTAATTTTATTTCCAGATGTTCATTAATCTATATGCCTATGGGCTTTGCAGTAATTTTTGAAATTGGCTAGTATGAGCCCTCCAATCATTTTCAAGATTGTTTTGGCTACTCAGCCCACTTGAATTTCCAAATGAATGTCAACATCAGCTTGACAATCTATGAAAAAAAGCTGAAATTCTGTTGAATCTATCAATTCAGGAATAGTGTCATTGATAATATTAAGTGTTCCAATCTATGAACACAGGATGTCTTTCCATTTATTTAGGGTCTTTTTAAAACTTACTTTCAGTAATGTTTTGTAGGTTTCAGTATCAAGTTTTGCACTTCTTTTGTTAAATTTATTCCTAGATATTTTATTATTTTTATGCTATTGTAGATGAAATTATCTTATTTGTCTTTTGGATTGTTCATTGTTAGTGTACAAAAATACAACTGATTTTGGTATTATTGATACCGCATTCTGCAACCTTGCCAAACTCATTTTATAGCTTTAAAAGTTTTCTGTGGATTCCTTAGAATCTTCTACAAACAAGGCCATGCTGTCTGCAAACAAAGAGTTTTACTTCTTGTTTCACTTCTTTCTTTCTAATCTGAATGTCTCTTTTTTTTCTTTTTCTTGCCTAATTATTCTGGCTAACACCTTCAGTAGAATATTGAGTAGAAGTGGCAAGTGCCACATTTTCTTCCAGTTATTTTTTATTGGTTTCCCTGGGGATTGCGATTAACATCTTAATTTATAATAATCTAGTTTTTATTAATACCAACTTAGTTTTAATAGCATTCAAAAACCTTGATCTTATATAGCTCTGTTTCCTCTCTTCCTTTGTGGTGTTACTGTCTACAAATTGCATCTTTATACACTGAATGCCCACTAATACAGATTTATAATTATTGCTCTATGCCATTTTCTTTCAGCCACATAAGAGAAAAATGTTACAAACAAAGAATATATTTACACTGTCTTTTATATTTACCTATGTGGTTACTTTTACCAATGCCTTCTATTTCTTCATATATATTCAAGCTATCATCTAATGTCCTTTAATTTTAGCCTAGAAGACTCCATTTAATGCAGTTGACCCTTGAACAACTTGGGGGTTAGAGGCACTAGCCTTTCACATGGTCAAATATTCATCTGTAACTTTTGACTCCCCAAAAACTTAACTACCAACTTAACTTAATTACCTACTGTTGAACAGAGGCCTTACCGATAACATAAACCATCAATTAATACATATTTTATATGTTATATGTATTATATACTATATTTTTATAATAAAATAAGCTAAAGAAAAATAAAATATTATTAGGAAAAACATAAGGAGAATATATTACTATTCATTAAGTGGAAGTGGATCATCATAAAGGTCTTCATCATTGTCTTCACATTGAGTAGGCTGAGGAGGAGGAAGGGAGTTGGTCTGGCTGTCTCGGGATCGCAGAGGCAGAAGAGGTGAAGCAGATGGAATGGAGTAAGGAGAGGCAGGCACACTTGGGGGTGTAACTTTACAGAAATACATCATAATTTCTGTCTACTTTTTTGCTTTTTCATTTTTCTAAAAATGTTCCTATATGGTACTAATTCTTTTACCATTTGCTTTAGTTTCAGTGCTTATATCAAAGGTATATGTCCCAAAAGAAGTCAAAGCAGTCTTGAATAATTAGAACCCTTCTGCCAGATTCTCTAATGTCAATTAGTTTTCTGGGACTGCTTTTTCTACATCTTCTTCCTCATTGTCTGGCACTCGTTCAGAAGCACTCATTTCCATCAAGTCATCTTCTGTTAATTCCTCTGGTGTGGTGTCTATTAGCTCTTGAATTTCTTCAAGATCTGTATCTTGAAACTCTTCACTCCCCACCCTTTTTGCCATAACTACAGTCTCTTTCTTGATTTCCTTGATTGGCTCTGTCACAAATCCTGTGAAGTCATGCACAACACCTCAACACAGTTTTCTCCAGTGGGAATGTTTCAGGTTTGACGACTTTATGGCTTTTTCTATAACAATGATGACATCTTTAATGGTGTAATCCTTCCAGATTTTATGATAGTCTCTTTATCAAAACTCACTTCCATACAGTTGACAATCCTTTCCATAGAGTATCATGTATAATGAGCCTTAAAATGCTTTATAACCTCCTAATATGGAGGCTGAATTAGAGACATGGCATTTTGGGGCAAGTGGACCACTTTGATGCCTTCAGCATTGAACTCATGGGGTTATGGATGGCCAGGGGCACTGTCTAATACCAAAAGAATCTTAAAAAGCAGTCCCTTGGCCAGGCACGGTGGCTCACACCTGTAATCCTAGCACTTTGGGAGGCAGAGGTGAGCGGATCGCTCAAGGTCAGGAGTTCGAAACCAGCCTGAGCAAGAGCAAGACCCCGTCTCTACTGAAAAATAGAAAAGAAATTAATTGGACAACTAAAAATACATATAGAAAAAATTAGCCGGGCATGGTGGCGCATGCCTGTAGTCCCAGCTACTAGGGAGGCTGAGGCAGGAGGATCGCCCGAATCCAGGAGTTTGAGGTTGCTGTGAGCTAGGCTGACACCACAGCACTCTAGCCCGGGCAACAGAGTGAGACTCTGTCTCAAAAAAAAAAAAAAACAACAAAAAAGCAGTCCCTTACTGGTGAAGTACTTCCTAAGCTCAAGGACAAAACATCAACGTAAGCAATCCAGAAAAAGAGTACTGGTCGTCCAGGCTTTCTTGTTGTACAACTAAAAGACTAGCATCTGGTGTTTATCTCTTCCCTTCAAGGCTCAGGAGTTAGAAATTTTATAGATAAGAGCAATTCTGATCATAAACCTGACTTCATTTGTGCAATATGGCAGAATTAGCCTGTCCCTTTCTG